>CM076582.1:598306534-598509034 GCA_034641835.2 Pinus albicaulis
AATAATTGTGCACACATGTACATGTATGTATATATAATTTGATAAAATGTTTTAATAGATACCGATTCTGTCCAATGTTTTTGGGATGGAAGTACCTTCTTCTTCCTTTAGAGATGTACCTTCTACTTCCTTGGGAGATGAGCCACAAGTATGGAAAATTTTTCACAAGTTTAAAATTTATGTTTAAAAGTTATATATATATATATATATATATTCTACCTCAAAAAGTTCCATTAAAAATTGAGATATATATATATATATATATATAGAGAGAGAGAGAGAGAGAGAGAGAGAGAGAGAGAGATCTATATTTTGAGTTATTTAAATTTTTTTGAATTTAGGTTCCTATAGAAGATTTCTTTAATCCGCGGACTCTAGCGACGGAGATAGGAACATCCACAGCATTTGAACAAGTTGTCTTTAGTTCCTTTTTTTAATATTATTGAAAATAAGTTTATATATGTACACGTGCATTTTCATTTGAAAGTTATATATATATATATATATATATATATATATATTTAATTGTACATGTATATTGTACAGTTTACCGCTGCAGATGTTCCTATGGGAGAACTTGTTCATCAAATGGAGAGGGAACCTCATGAGGTATTGCATGATTTTTTTGTTATATTTTGTTTTTTACATGAAGTTCTAGATATATATATTCTCACTCATTTTTAAAACATCAAATTTTAATGTTCAAGTACATGTGCATTGTGTATGTAGGTTTCCCATGATGCTTCACATGATAGGGCATGGATTGAGACCCTGATAGGAAAGACGCTAGATCCGTCTCTATTTGATGGACATGATTTGTAGATTTGATTTCAAGATTTAGATGGTCTTAAAATTTGTTAAACTTGATATAGTTTGATACTTGTGAGATCTACAATTTTTGGACATATTTTATTACATTGTTAATATAATTTGTTTTGTTTCAAAAAGTTAATTTTTGGATGGTTTTAGTACTTTTGGCATGTGAATGTGAAGTAATGTTGTCATCTATAAATTAATGTTGTCATCTGAACTACATTTGGCATGTTATGTAATGACATGTGTTATAATTTGTTTTTTTTTTTAAATTTAAGTTTTGGATGCTTGGAGTACATTTGGCATGTGAAGTAATGTTGTGATCTATATTTTTTTGTTAAATTAAAAGTTAAAAGTTTTGGATGGTTTCAATCTACATTTGGCATGTGATATTTAATGTTAAATGTTTTTATTTGATAGTTGAATTATAATTGGCATGGCATGTGAAGTTTTTAAAACTCAAGTTTTGGATGGTTTCAATCTACATTTTGCATGTGATATTTAATGAACTTTAAATATTTAATGTTTTAATGTTGCACGATATATAATCAAAAGGTTTTTAAAACTTAAGTTTTGGATGGTTTCAATCTACATTTGGCACATGTGGTATATAATGTTAAATATTTCTATTGGATCTAGTTGAACTATAATTGGCATGGCATGTGAAGTAACGTTGCACGATATATATAATCAAAAAGTTTTTAAAACTCAAGTTTTGAATGGTTTCAATCTATATTTCACATGTGATATTTAATGTTTTAATGTTGCACGATATATTATCAAAAAGTTTTTAAAATTTTAAATTTTTGGATGGTTTCAATCTACATTTGGCACATGTGGTATATAATATTAAATGTTTCTATTGGATAGTTGTTCACTATAATTGGCATGGCATGTCAAGTAATGTTGCACAAATCCCTTTTGGATGGTTGAAGTACATTTGGAATCTTAAGATTTCTTTTGATCTCTACATGTAGTCTTGTTTGAATGAAAAAATTTCCAATAAGAAGAACATAGCTTTTCAATGCAACTAACCATGTATCAATTGAGCTCTAATTGAAAAAAGAGTTTAAAGAAGTAGATATATGTACAAATTATCTCTTTAATTTTGATTGGAAATATAAGTCTAGTACATATATATGTTTGTTGAATTTGGGTCAATGTCGTTAATGCACTCAAATAGGTAGCCTTGTTGATTTATTTACATTGTGGAAACTTTTTACCAGAAAATCCAACTAGTTTTTCATCAATGCACATAGAAAAACTACTTGGACCAATTAATTGCATTCTAGAACATATCTATCCAATACAAGTAACATTTTTCATCAATGCACATTGAACATATCCGACCATTGGACAAACAAATTTTGTACTAGATTTTCAATCAGGAATAGAGATGTGGGTCAAATCCCACCAAAAGTCGGAGAAGTGCTCTGAGTCTCTTGTCTGAAAGGAATCTTCATACAAAACTATACTGCGGATGATTTATTTACGTTGTGGATACTTTTTACCAGAAAATCCAACTAGTTTTTCATCAATGCACATAGAAAAACTACTTGGAACAATTAATTGCATTCTAGAACATATCTATCCAATACAAGTAACATTTTTCATCAATGCACATTGAACATATCCAACCATTGGACAAACAAATTTTGTACTAGATTTTCAATCAGGAATAGAGATGTGGGTCAAATCCCACCAAAAGTCGGAGAAGTGCTCCGAGTCTCTTGTCTGAAAGGAATCTTCGTACAAAACTATACTGTGGATGATTTATTTACATTGTGGATACTTTTTACCAGAAAATCCAACTAGTTTTTCATCAATGCACATAGAAAAACTAGTTCCAGTTAATTGCATTCTAGAACATATATATTGAGTACGTAAATAATTTTTCATCAATGCACATAGTAAAACTACTTGAACAATTAATTTCATTCTAGAACACACACACACACACACACACACATATATATATCCAATACATGTAACATTTTTCATCAATGCACATGTATAGAAAAGCTACTTTCAGTTGATACTAGAGCACGTGCATGTACCAAAACAATTTGTACATGTGCAAACACTTGCACAAATAACATAAGCAACTCAATTTTTAGTTGAGTACTGGAAGTTCTAAAAAATATTTAATCCAAAGAGAATAAATTGTTGGACAATTCAATCAAAAAAATTCTAATGGAATTCCATCTTCAATAATCCGTTCATGATCAGATTTTGACATTTTCCATCTCTTAATTTTCGATTTTTTCTTTGATTGAACTTCTATCAACTTTATGCGTGCTGCACACACCAAGTGACTATATTGACAACTTATGGAATTAGTTACTATATTTACAACTTATGACTTCAGGTCCATAGTCTTCAAAGTAAACAAAATACCCACTTTGATTAGTTTGTCTGAAAAAATAACCTTTCAATATAATAGATCCTATGTCATATGGAAACCCGTGAACATTATAGTTTTGTAATAATTTCATCTTTCGTTTAGTGCAACGCATTAAATAATACTTCAAATTTTCATCATTGTTAGTAGGTGAAATTAAAACAAAAACATCTCCTACACAATAAAATAAATCTAACATACTTATATATTAAAATTTAGATCCTAATTAACATGAACAATTATCTTTAAAATACGTTTAGTATTTATTTCTATATCTCTATCATTTGAAAGAAATTCAAATGTTACCTTCTCTAACAAGATCAGAAACTCGATCACCATCAGAAGATATTGTAGTCTCCTCTAATTGCATTTCTTCAAACATTGCAACGAAAATTTTCCCGTTTGTATTTAGCTATGTATGTTTCCAATATTTTACATACATTTTGTTTTCACAAACATCATTGGATTCCATGTTGTCTATGCAAACATGAAAAAAAAGAGAATGTTTTCTTTTATCCAATGCAAACACATTTGTGGATAGCTTTGTTTTAATTGAATGCAATTTTCAAGTCCCTTTTATTGTTTCAACGTAATTTCCAATTGATCTATCTACATCTTCGAACCCAATATGCCAAAAAGCCCTATATATGGAAAATTAAAATAATAATGTAAATATGATATCAAAATATTGTCAAAGATAATCATTGTGATAAATGTACACTGTTTAAAATTGAATATTCAATAAAAATTAAATTGAATGTACCTTCGCACTTCCCTTGATCGACTAGTCTCATGGCTTAGACCAGTGATGCACCATTGAACAAATTCTTTATCATCTACAATTCGATTTGCAGAGGGGTTCATTTGATATCTTCGAAGTGCTCATTTTATGCATGTCCCTGCAATGTCATGTTCTCCTTTTCCATGGCCAATCTCAAAGAAATTCCAACAATATTTAATGCATGTTTTCTTATGAAGACAACACATCCAAAAGAATGATCGTGAACATTTGAATTGAGTTGTGCATCCATCTTACGATATCCAATGTTCATTGAATTTTACTCCATTAATTTTCAAGGAGTCATAAATCTTTCCAAAATAGCGTTGTACAAAATATGTATCATGTGTACGATCATCACTGATATAAAAGTGATATTCTTTAATAACATGCTGATTTTCACTAGTGCTTTCTATTTGATCGATTTTTTGTTCAGCATGTCTATATAGAATATGGATGAGCATGGAGACTTGGTCAGAATGATAGTATTCACTCTGAATTTCTTTTTGTGGAAAAAATGTGTAGTTTTCTGCAAAATCAATTACTGATAAAATTGTCCTTGGTGGAAAAACTTCACGGGATTTTTTGAGGTGCACGTCTTGTCATCGAGCTCTATGGGAATGCTTGGCGTATTTATAAATTTATGCCTCAAACTTTCTCGAATAATATATCACAAAAATTTCTTCTTCTTGTAATTCAATTCTTTTAGCACTATTTGAACCTTGAATTGATGTATGGATATATTCATATCTCTTCCATTTCACTTTCATGTTGGAAAGTTATTGATCACTTATATCAATACGATATTTGTTTTGAAATTTAATCGAATTTCCACAATCATCGCATTTTTTACCACCAACACATTTCTTTTCATAAAATAATTCATCGCTTTCTCTTTCACATAGAATTTGAGAGATGAAATCACAGATAGTGGAAGAAGGAGGTGAATCTTTCCAAAATTATCTACCAAAATTAAGGAATGTGTCACAATATAACTGGAATTCCACATGATAATGACAACAACAAGTGTCGTGTACGCTGATAGGTTTTACATACGATGGTTTTCATTGAACAAAAGCATTGATTGAGACATGAATTTCATGATTATATTCTTTAAAAAATTTCAACAAATCTATCAGAGTGGTTTCCAAGAAATGTTTTTCATGTTCTTCATACTGATTTCATTATATTCTTCTTTGAATCACATCCTTTGCATTTGGTGAAACACGTGAATTTTTCTTCCAATATTCATATATTGTTTTTTTAACATTTTCTTCAAGTCTATATTTGTATGGTTTCCTATAGCTAGCTCTCCAACAAGCGAGTTCATCATTTACATCTATTTGCAATCAAAATTTCTGATGTTTGTGCAAAGTTTTTCATGAGGTTCCTAATTCTCGTGCCATAGATTTTACCAAGAGATTCTCTTTAGTACTTGATGAAACCAAAGCCATATGTATTGCTCTACGTACAACTAAAACATTTTTTTGTGTCGATTTTCAAATTGAATTTATAGCACTATTTATATTTTGTATCACATTTTCCTTCATTTTTTAATATTTTTTTTATTTTCGAATACCCAATAAAGTCGTAGCTTATTTTAGTTTTCTTAATGAAAGAAGACCTTTCAACATTTGGGTGTGAACTGTCACATTTTCCTTTATAAAGTACGTATCAAAAATTTGTTTAACACGATATCATATAACATGGTGAGCTCTTTTATCTCCATATGTGTGAGTGTAAAAATTTTCTAACATCTTATAATCGACATTGATTTCATATGTACATATTCGAACGAATAGTGCATAATAATTTTACATATTAAATAAATAACTAAAATAATAAATATGTATAATTTAAATAATAAGTGCATGTGTTCAACACACACACACACACACACACACACACACAGATATATATACATACCTTGTGATTGAATTTCTTCACTTGAAATTATTTCAACATTTTCACCATCTTCAATCATTGGTTCAATATCTCTTTCAAAATTTTGTATCTTATCATCAAGGTTTTGAGGAATATCTCTCTCTGTTTACATTGAAAAATATTTTTCAAACTAGTTCATCAAATAGAAATTAAGCTTTAACACATTTTACACTAGGAAAAATTTTAAATATCAAATTCATATTTACATTTACATACCCGCTTCAACTTCTAGTTGAGGTTGGGTTTTCCTTTCAATATTTGAGAGTGCTTCTCTCTTTATTTTGCAAGATTCTCTCTCATGTTCTCTATGTTCCTCAGGGTCTCTTGTTTGATCATATTTTCTCATGAAATTCCTTTGATTTCCCATTATAATAGAGTGTGAATTTCAAAAAATTTCCTTAAAAAAATTTGACAAAAAATCAATTAAAAAAAACATCACAAAATATTTAATTTAAAAGAAAACTCATTTTAAAAATTTCACAAAAAAATATACTTCAATCCAAAACATTTACTTTAAAAAATCCGAGAAAAAAATGTCTTATATAAATGAAACAAAGCTCAAAATATTTCCTTCCAAGTCCTGCAAAAAAAAATTATTTAAAAAGTTCGACAAAAACTCATTTTAAAAAATCATTATAAAAGATTTACTTCAACCCAAAACACGTACTCTAAAAAAATTTCACTTCAAAAAATACCTCTAAAAAATGTCCATTGAAAATTAATTCCAATTTCTTAAAAATGCCACTTTAAAAAATACTTCAAAAAAGCCTCTAAAAATATATCACTTTAAAAAATACCTCCAAAAAATGTCCTTTGAATATTAAGCCTAAAAAGAGTCCTTTTGAAATTAAGTCAAAGAAATGTCTTTTGGAAATTAAGCCCAAAAACCTCTCAAAACAAAATACATCCAAAAAAATGTATTTTGAAAATTAAGTCCAAAACCTCTAAAAACAATGAAAATTAACCCCAAAACTTCTAAAAACAAAATACCTTAAAACCAAAAAATGTCTTTTGGAAATTAAGCTCGGAAACCTCTAAAAAGAAAATACATCCAAAAAAAGGTCCTTTGAAAATCAAGCCAAAAATTCTAAAAACAAAATACTTAAAAAAAAACAATGAAAATTAATCCCAAAACTTCTAAAAACAAAATACCTTAAAAAAAAAAAATTTAAAATTAAGCCCAAAACCCCTGAAAACAAAATACCTTAAAAAAAAATGAAGCCTAAAAGCCATCCAAAAAATGTATCACATACCTCCAAGAAATGTACTTTGAATGTACCTCCAAAAAAAGTCCTTAAACCCAAAATAATCATTTGCAAAAATTTCCATTGAATGTACCTCCAAGAAAATTCCTTAAACCCAAAACAATCCTTTGCAAAAATGTCCTTTGAATGTACCTCCAAGAAAATTCCTTAAACCCAAAACAATGATTTCCAAAATCAAACCTGTGCAAAAATATACCAAATGAAGAAATATCTTAGTCGATTGGGAGTTCTTCCAGAATGTAACATTTGTAGGGACTAGGAAAGGGAGGTGGAAGGGGAGAGGGGGGGGGGTGTCGTAGGGGGAGGTGGTCAGAGTCAGCCATCGCATGGGAGGGGATGTGAAAAGAAGGGGGAGGGGACATTGAAACTCGGTTAAAAGGAGAGGATGAGCCAAGTGGAGGAGAGTGTGAGAGTGATAGAGTAAGAAAGGAGGGAGAAGGAATGTTGGGGGATAATCAGTTTGCAAATCTGAGGCCAGACCTTTAATGGGTGATGAGGAGTGTCTTTCGAAGGATGATAAATGTACTATCCATCCTATCGCAATCAATTTCTGATACCCCCTGGCCATGAGCCAATGAGCAGGGAGGTTACGGAGGGTCTAGAGTGTTGGACAACCTTTGTGAGTTTCTTCCTACTCTAGAGAAAGCACTCACCTTTTAATGTGATCAAGAGTATCATAATAAAAAAATAAGTGAGAGAGGCTTCAACGAAGGTGGTGGAGGGATTTCCACTACCCTTGCCTCTACCTGGGTGATGTCCCATGCCTCTTTTTTGGTTCATGGTTGGATGGCACAAGTCAGACGACACAGAGAAATAATCAAAGGAGGTAGAGGGTGGATTGATAAAATGACCAAGGGAAGAAACTACAAGGATGCCATGTCCCTTGGAGTTTTATTATCATACTTGAAAAGTGAGAGAGCAGGGTATAGGGTCAGAGTTTGCCTGCAAAATAGTTTATGGTTCATGAATGTCACATTTTGGAAGGCCTGTGTTGTGTGGTGAGCGTCACCAATTGAGTTGGGGGGTCATGTCGACTCTTCTATGGAGGGGCCTCAGGGTTTAATATTATAAACCGAAGATATTAATATTCAAAACCCAAGGGATTAAAATTATAAACTTTTGAAATTTAATATTTTAAACCCAAGGGATTATAAAACTAAGGGAATAATATCAAACTTAGGGGTTTAAGAAACTCAATGGATTAATATTATAAACCGATAGGATTAATATTATAATCCCAATGGATTAATATTATAAACTTAATGGATTAATATTAAAAATCCAAGGGATTAATATTAAATAACAAGGGATTAATATAATAAACCAAATGGATTAATAAACCCAAGTGATTATTAATATGATAAACCCAAGGGATTAATATTAAACCTGAAGATTCATATTATAAACCATAATATTATAAATTATAAACCAAATATTAAACCTTAATATTATAAAACCAATATTAAAAATCTTTAATATCATAAGACTAACATTAAACCCGTTTTTTTAATGATGTTCAAAAAATTACAATGTAATGTAACATTGTGACAATGGTTGCGAGATTTATTTTTGCATTAAGACAATGTTTTTCACAATGTGATGTTGGATATAATTTTGTAGCATTCAAATTTCTTAGTGTTAAACCCTAATATAAAACCCTAACATTATAAAACCTAATATAATAAACCCTAAGATTAATATTCTAAACCCTCATATTAAACTCCATTATAATAAATTATAAAACCAATACTAAACCCTAATATTATAAAGCCAAATATTAACCCTAGCTTGCAATGAATACCACATTAAATTGCAATGTAATGTAAAATTGCAAGAATGATTGCTAAGCATGATTTCGGGATGATACATTATCACAATGATAATAAATTTGTATCATTCAAATGTCACAATATAAAAAATTAATATAAAACCCTAACATTATAGAACCCAATATTTAAACCCTAAGATTTATATTATAAACCCCAATATTAATCCCCACTATTATCAATTATAAGCTCATTATTAAACCCAAAATTATAAAACCAATATTAAAAAATCTAATATTATAAACATTAATATTAAACCCAAATTTTGTAGTGTTTCAATGTAACATTATGACAAGGATTGTGAGATTGATTATTGCATTGAGGCAATGTTTGTCAGAATGCGATGTTGGAAATATTTGTGTACCATTTCAATGTCACAATGTTAAACTCTAATAAAAAACGCTAATATTATAAAACACAATATAATATACCCTTTGTTTAATATATTAAACCCTAGGATTAATATTGTTAACACTATTCATTCACTATAAGCCTCTATGGTCAAGCCATCCACTATTGTTCAGTGTAGGTCACTTATATATAGGTTTTGATTCTTGAGGTAAGTATGGTTCATCATGGTAGTCATGTTTACTGTTGTTGACTAAGATGTCCATGTTTAGAATAGTTGACCATGTCAACAATACCCAATCATAGTTAACATTTGTTAATGTATAAATTAATTTGTAATTAAAAATTTATAAATGTGTAGATTAATATATTATTAATGTCAGATTAATGCTATATTAAATATTTTAATAATTTTATATTAATGAGCTAATTATATATATATATATATATATATATATATATATATATATATATATATATATATATATATATATTTACTATATAATTAAATATTAATATTACATTTTAATATTTTAATTATGTAGCAATATTATATTGATAAATTAATTATCAATAAATTATTATTTATTAAAGTACTTATATATTAATTTTTTGATTAGTATATTAATGTATCGGTTAATAAAATCTATAAACTTAAAGATAAATATTATAAACCTTATGATTAATATTAAATCTTAGGATTAATATAAAATTCTTATTAATGTTGAACATGTATTATTATGGTTTTTAAAAGTTTTTTATGGTGACTATGATTAACCAAATATGACAATGCTTGACCAAATATGACCATGCTTGACTATGGTTGACCTAGGTTGCCTATGGTTGAAGATTACTGACCATGGTTGAAGATGACTGACCATGGCTAATGAAGTCAACCATGCTAAATAGAGTCAACTATGGTTGGAAATGCTTGACCATTGTTTAACTACTGGCAACCCTAGCCATCCACTATAAGCATTCAAGGTCAACCATGGTCATACACCATGGTTCAGTGTAGGTCATTTATAGATAGACCATAATTCCCAAATTAAGTACGATTCACATTGTTAACTATAATGCAAATGTTGAGTATAATCTTCCATCTCAATAATAGTCAATTATAGTTAAGATCTATGAACCTATAGATTAATTTAGAGTTAAAATTTTATAAATATGTAAATTAATATATTATTAATATGTTTATATTAGATTATTATTAATGTTATTTAATTACTTTACTAATTTTATATTATTGTGTTAATAATATTATATATGTCTTTATATAGTTTTAATGCCATAATTAAATATTAATGATATACTAATTTATTAAATATTAATATATTACTTATGTATTAAGTAGGTAGAATGAGATTGATAAATTAATATTTAAAAAAAAACTTGTATTATTGTCATAAATCCAATGAATTTTTAATATTATAAATTATAATATTAAAACATATTTAAAATTTATATTATATGTTGTAATTTCAAATATAATAATTTTAGAAGACATTATAAACCAATATTATAAAAACATATTAATATTGTAAAATAACATTAATGAAACCCAGAGAATAATATTATAATAATATGTATTATGATTATTATTGTAAATTCTAATAATTATTATAATATTAATATATAATAATATATAATATATAAATTATAATATAAAATCATATATAAGATTTATATTGTATTTTATAATTCTTAATATGATATTTTTAGAAGACATTCTAAAACAATATAATAAACACATATAAAAATTATAAAATAAAATTAATAAAACTAAAAGGCTAATATTATAACAATACTTCTTATTATTATTGTAAATCCTAATAATTATCACAATGTCAATGTATAATAATATATAAATAATAAATTATAAATTATTATAATAATAATTTATTTTGATTAATATCTGAAATCTTATATTTTTATATAATACTGGGTAATCAAATATTACTAGATATAATTAGATATAACTAAACACAAATAACTTTAATTATAATATAAAAACATATTTAAGATTTATATTATATGTTCTAATTTTAAATATGATAATTTTAGAAAACATTGTAAACCAATATTATGAAAATATATTAATATTGTAAAATAACATTAATAAAGCCAAGAGAATAATACTATAATAATATGTATTATCATTATTATTTTAAATTCTAATCATTACTATAATATTAATGTATAATAATATATAATATATAAATTATAATATAAAAATATATTTAAGATTCATATTATATTTTATAATTTTTAATATGATATATTTTGAAGACATTATAAAACAATATTATAAAAACATATTTATATTATAAAATAAAATTAATAAAACCAAAAAATTAATATTATAACCATACTTATTATTATTATTGTAAATCCTAATAATTATCATAATATCAATGTATAATAATATATAAATTATTATAATAATAATTTATTTTGATTAATAATAAATTTATTTTTTAATCTCGAATCTTATATTTTTATATAATACTGGGTAATTACATATTACTAGATATAATTAGAGATAACAAAAAATAATATTTAATTAATAAATATAAAATATAATATCCATATTATTATGAATATGAATTATGATTATTTTTACTAATTCATAATGAGATTTAAAACTAACTTGTAATTATTTAAAAATATATTCCTTTAAATAAGGCTTGTAATTTTTTGAAATTTATTCCTTTAATGTCAAAATACTATTAAATTTTTTAATTAAATTCAAAATAAAAATTCATATTTAAAAGCTTCTGTAATAGACCTCTCACGTGAATTTTTACCTTAATTATTCAAATCAATAAAATAAAAAATTGATTTAATATAAGACGGATTCTTGAATCGATTAAGACGAATATGTGTTGTGTATTGAAAAAGGAGCATGGATTTATAATCTTAGGAGATTGTCTCAAGAGCGAAAGGGAAAAATTCTGCAAAATCATGGATCGTGATCTTGGTTTCACCATTGGATTACTTGGCATGGTCATCGATATGACAATCCACCATATTTTTTTAGCAAATTTACATTGCTCTCACCTGCAAGAAAGATTTGAAGTCTCTTACCCATTTATTAAAGAGAATCGACCCTCTGGTTAGACAGATGCGAGATTGTTGCTTGCCATTAAATTGGAAGCAAGGGATTCGTAATGAGGCAATAGTTTTTAATGCATGGCTTAAACGATTGGAAGGATTTCTCCTTGAAGCATCAACAATGGCCCAGGAGTGCAGAATACCAAGTGAGAATGTGTAGATAAACGTGGCCATCGATAATGTTGAATTCGGAAGGAAGGGTTAACCTAAGAATAGGTAATTTTGTTTGTCTTCTTTTCATGAGATTCGAGAGTGGTTTGTAGTATATTGATATTTCACGATAATAGTTTCATGATGATAGTTTTGAGGAAAACTCATATGAGTATGCATGCTCTTATCTTAACCTTTTCACTATAATTAAATATGCATTTATATTGGAGGATAGAACTTCTTGCATTCTCCAATGTGTTATTAGCATATGGAAATACTTTATTTATATTGGTTTTCCAAACTAATAGTAAAATTCTGATATTTACTAAATATATGTGTCACACCTCCATTTTCCTTCCCAATTTTTTTTTTTCATTCATCTCGTTCAAGCACTTAGCAAGGTATTATACTATCACTATGTAGATTTAACTTAGATCGATTGTCACAATTACGTCAGTTCCATGTCAACTATATGCAACCAAATGGGAAATAAATAGATTTGTAACAAAACATAACTATAATTGACATAAAACATAATGGGTTTATTTATCACCAACCACTTTCATGTCCCACCTTCGTTTGTATATAATCAACCTTTGAACATCCAACAGATTCGTATATTTGATAGACACATGTGGAATCAATTCGATTTCACCTGTTCACCATATTGTTATATTTCAATGGACCTATATGAAATAAATTCGACACTCCATGTCCCCACTCGTTGATAACATATAAACCTTAGTGGGATGTGACTTACCCACGTTGATATCTATGCGTACACGGCACTCATGTTCATTTATTGACTTCTCGCCCTCATTTATATCAAGTTTGAAATCCTTTATTTTGGCCTCCCCGTAATACGAATTTGTAAAGTGGTTCAACGTAGTTGGGAATTGAGACGTGGAGCTAGTTTCCACGTAAGCTTATATATGATTTTTAGTGTCGTCGTAGAGGTTTTAATGGGTCTCATCCTATTTGTGGTCACGTGAGTTAGCTCCACGTAGCTCTGGACTCCTCCCGCCAGCCTACCTTGTTGCCAAGGCAATTTCTATGGCACAGCCAGAACACTGTGACATTTATTGCATTGCTTGTCATATTAATTGTTGAACATATGGTGTACATGACACATTAAACCCTTCGATCTGTGGCTTCACCCTTGGGATCTTGCCATGTGGACAACGCGGATTCATCCTGTGCATTAGGGTTTCGTTGATCGATTTAGGGGACATTGATATAAATTCACCAGGTTATTTTGCTCGTCGGTTCTTTTCCCTTCCTACTCATTTGGTTTGTCACATGACAGTGAAATTCAACGCCATGGAATACTGAGCGTGACTCAGACTAGTCTTCGGCGTATCCCTGAACTTCAATTGACAATACATGTATGATAATTTCGGAGGTTGAAATTTCCCGCTCTGTTCTTACCGTTTAACATGGGCTTCCCTTTTCTTGTTTAGAGTTACGCTCATTGCTTCGAGCCAGTACTGAGATTTTGGATTTAGATGGATCATTTACCATCGTTTTGTTCCATATTGTGTTGCATCTAACAATTTGTTATATTGTTTTTGCTGATAATTTTTTTTCTCTAATTCAAGTGATTCTATTTACTTGGTTTAAATTCATAGTATTTGTATTTCATTATACATATCCTCAGAAGCGAGACTGAACGAATGCTCTTATGGTTTTGGAGCTTACCCTCTACCTTACACTCATCGAAGGTTGCTCCGAGGTCATTCGTATGGCGCTAGAGGGATTCTACCCCTCTCGACATTTTGGTTCGCTTCTTTCCTCGACCTGTGTAGGGCGCAATTCCTACTGTTCTTTCACCCGAGTGCTAGCTTCGTTATTCTAATTTGAACACCAACCTCCAATTTGTATTTATTTATGAAAAATTCCTATTTATATATATAACAGGTCATGGAAGGAATGGAGTTTCTCCCTCACCAGGTAGCTATTCCCTTCTCAGTCATCATTTTATCTTTGTTCACGTTCTTCTTCCTCGTCACGTTCTGCATCGTATTCATATTGGGGTTTTGTCTCTTACAGGTAATTACGACTTGCGTCTTACTCTCTCTCTTGAACCATGAGAGACGTGGCTTCCTTCGACATTAACATTTACTCCTCTTGCCACTTGCAGGTCGATAATCACCGAACACTGGTTAGAGGAAGTCCGTTCTTCTCTCATTGTTCTATAATTTTTCCGACAGCTTAAAATTTTTATTGATGAAGTTGTATAATTTTGACGATTATAAATTTTAAGTCCCGACACTGAATGTTCCTTTATATCAGCCCCCGGAACATTATGAGACTGTCCCCAGGCCACAGTGGGCTTGTAATCGTTTGGATTTTTTTATATATATCTCTGTTGTTCCTTGATTTCCATAATACCCATTTTGATTTCGTGGATTATTATCGTAACACCCCCAATTTGTGTGTTGAATTTTTAAAGTTAGACATTTGAACTTAAATCCTAATGGGGGGTGGACCCCAAGGGATAAGTATGATGTGAATGTAATTACATATTTTATTTGAAGAAATAAATAAAGTGATTGTGCATTTTGACCAAGATGAGAATTAGAGATCACTTGCCAAATCCATGAGGATGGATAAGGCAACAAATCCCCAAAAATCTTTCAAAAAATCCTTGAAAGAAATTAATTTAGATTTGAGGAGGAATCTAAATTTCCCCAATGAAGAGGAGTAGTTGGGAAGAGGTGAGAAAAAGCTGGAAAAGCTGAGGAAAAGCTTAAAGCAGCTTTAAAGAATCCCAAAATGGGAAGCCTAGGCAAAACAGGAAAGAAAGCATCCTGCTATTCTGGACGCAAAATTAGAAACATGCTTTGGGGAACTATGAGCTTAAATAAGCTGCTCCTAGACAGATCAGAGGTTGATCTGTGCTAGAAGGTGATCTCTGCTCGGGGGTGAGTCCTGGGAGACAAAGAGGACTCTAAGGTTGGGAGGTTGGTCAATTGCAGATTGTGGTATGTCTGAAATGCTTGTTATTTTGAGTTGTAATGGTATGAATTGGCTACATGTAAAATTTATTTGATGTATGATTGATTTAGTACTACATTTAACAGAACCGTTCTTAAGGTATCCACCTTTCCAGTTCTGTTTAGTTGTAGACCAGAAATCCATGAAGTAGAACTACAGAAACTCTAAACCAAGGTTGGCTTAAATCTGAAGTACTTAATCCTCATAGATAATAAAATATTATTTTGTCTTCTGCAGATACAAATGGGATACTTTTATGCTCTTATATATGCTAGAAATGTTATATCAGAAATGAGGTCTATATGAAACATAACAGAAATGAAGAGAGCAAGATATTTGATTAAAAATTTGCTAGAAAAAAAAAACAATAAGTATACTCTCTATGAGCCTTATAACAGATCTAAAGGTATAGATAGCATCTTTAAAAATCTCTTTGTACTCCTTGAAAAATGGTAGCATAACAAATTGCTTGACCTATACTTATTGTTATCTAGTCAAACACCATGGGCCACATATATAGATATACTTCTAGAGGAAAATAGAAGTTACTAGCAAGGATTCTATAACCTGTAGTTGGAATCTTATTACATCACAAGTAAACCTGCAATAAAGAATGGTGAGACTACTGATAGAAATTAGGGGGTATTTTGCATGTTAACATCAGTTATAACCCTTGAAATAAACATTAGAGTAAACCAGTAAAATTAGACTCGAGATAGATCAACAATGGAATTATGGTATACCTATATTTTATATATATGCATAACAAAAAGATTTTAAATAAGTCAAAAGTATAGATATATTCCTAGGTATCAAGTATCCCATCATTTGGGCTTTGACACCCTCGACTATGACCTATACATATATACCTATACAATATATACCTATACATGCCGATATATACCACAAAGGCGATATAAGCGATGATCTTATATGCCAACGATATACGAAAAATACATAAGAAAGAAACCTACCTATGACATGGATATATATATAAATCAAGTATATTGGCAGAGAAGTGTTATAAAAAGAATGCCTTATATTCAAGGTTTATTGGAATACATGTATGTATACATTAAACGACGAATAAAGTATAATTGCCGCGTGATAGAATAAACCCAATTCCAGATCCATATGCAAAAACAAAATAAACATGCCTCGAACGTACCCATAATCTATTTCGTACGAATAGTAATACATATAAACGTGAGAACATCGGAATAACAAACACAGGTAACGCCGAATAGAATGATAATTTAAATTTAAAATCCCGGGTTAGAAAAGGGTAAATAGATAGTAAAACTAACTGACTATGAAAGCTCTGCTGAATAGGGTCAACGAACAATTTCTATGAAAACAAACGAATCAATCGTGCTAATAGGAGATATATAAATGGTTTATACCACCAGTTGAACAAATGTATAATAAAACCTACATTAGCATGGGCAGATTTTACTATTTGACTTACTGCCGAAGAGTTACCCTAGCTCGTCGAAATTCTGATTTTCGATACGTTTAGATATACAACCAAAACAGGAAACCAATTCAAAGAAAATATTAGTCGAGAAGATATTTACACAAATTGAACCAAGTCCCGTTGGGATATGGGCGATTGTGGCTATTCTGGAAACACAGAAGGTAAATTAAATAAAAATTTGCTGTCGAGCCAATACAAATTTGGTCGCGGCATCTCCATGTTTGGTTGTGCAGAAGCCAACGATACACAAATATATCTTAACTACGGGTCGCCAACATCACTCTTGCTGTGGTTGAACGGCATAGCTAACTATTCTATGCCTGAGGCAGTGCGTTAAGCCTTCTCACACCAGCGTGTCATAATACACGCGAGGAAGGCATGCCATTCTCAATAAAATCGTAGAATAGAAAAAGTTAAGATGTGGTTCAGAGAGGTGGACGACCGATATAACCAAATCGGTACCCTAACCTCAGATGAAACATTAATATTACCTCCAACAATTAGATATGGAAATTTAATGACGTAGTAAATACTGACGCATTAGAACGACCGAAGCAATTCAACATAAGTATACATTCGGTAACCTAGAAGGATTTTAAGAGTTAACTGAGGGATCCGAATGAAAAAAAAAGGACCATACTATAAAAACAAATACCCAACTCGAGGGAGTAGAAGAGAATCAGGGGTAGCACTATCGTTAAGGCGTACAGTCAGTGTCCACATTAAAACGTGAACGACTGAAACGCCGATATACCGCTTCTCTACTCAATACATAAATAAACGTAAACTGTGAAACCTGATAGCAAGCCCCAACCCTGAAACTCCCGGCGCAGGTCTCACTTCGAGCTGAGAGATGGAAACAAAGGGAGACAATCGATAAAGGAATGATCCGGTGATTAGGTTGGCAACAGAGTCTCCCATGAAATGAACGGTCGAAACCCTAATTACTCTGCCTGATAACTTCAGACAATCCCGAGGGAGATTGAGCAGACGCCGATTGATAAGAGAGAGTACTACAAGATGTCAATGAGCGCCGGTTGTGTATGTAGTCGTAGGCACGGAAGCAGAGCTGTAACTCGAAAACTACATACTGTCAGAGCAGGAGTCCAACACTCGCAGTACTTGAACAGACCGAACGAAGGAAAAATCCACACGTCGAGCGTTAGAGGACGATGCACGCCGTCGTTGCTACTCCCGCATGGGAGAGAGGCTGTTCCTGGAAAAAAAAAAACAAACCAAGAAAATATTATAACCAGAATTACACGCCAAAACTTTTCAAACAGCGCCTGGAGATAGACAGCTCATACGAACCCTAACCTGCACACCTATAGGGTACTGACCAAGGAAAATCTGACGCGTCGGCGCCGGTCTCAATCGTAAAAGAATAGTCAGGCGACATGGCGAATGAGTACGCGCAGGCGCGCCGACTGTGGCAACAGGATTTCGGCGTGGTGGCAATTGAACGTCGGCGTAGTATACTCCGAAACCCTGGCAAGTGCAACGCACCATAATTAGGGAATCATGTCAACATAAGTTTGATTAGGGTAGATACATATAACAAAAAGAAAAAAAAAACAAAACAAAGTTTTCATTTTACCAACCATGGACACGTATGTCGACCCATACCTACGGCAGGGAGTAGGTCATATGATAAATTAAATATCTGGGCTATTATATGTTCTCACGATCGTGAGCATGGTCTCCACTTGATGTCAATCTATAGGTATGACAAATCAATCTATCGATACGAGTATTAGATGCGACCTCGAGGGTTTTAATAAAGTGAACATTTATATATATATATATATATATATATATATATATATATATATATATATATATATATATATATATATATATATATATATAAACAAGTTATGCATGGTACGAAAGTTTAAATATCTTTAATTCATGGTAGATATAGATATATATATATATATATAAGTATATGAAAGTCACATAGATAAGAGAGAGAGTTAAATAACTGACTCACACAATAAATATATATATATGATTTATAATGCTATATATTAGGTTCTATGTTCATGTAGATGATATATATATATATATATATATCCACCATGTTTGGAGAAAACAAACAAACATGAGGAATGTACACATGGTTATGAGAGGAATTATAAAATTTTATGTACATGATGGAAATGTACCCATAGGTGGCATCAAATGTTATCAAAGTGGAATAATGGTCTTATCATTTAGATCACTTCAGAACATTCAAAGTGTACCTAGAAAAAAAAAAATTTCTTTAAACTAGAGGTGTTACAAATGGTATCGGAGCCCAGTTACAACCAATTGGGCTGTCAATTTTGTGCTCACTTCTTATTACATATTTTGTTTTTATGAAGTTTTATAAACTTTTGCTAATCTGTGTTGTAAGTGTGTACAGTTGAAATGGCTGAAGGTGAAGGGATTTATGTGGATCTGAGGGATGAGTTTGCTACTCCAGATCCCAATGCCCCGGTAATGGCTATGTTGCACAGGCTGCAACGAGAATTGGCTGAACTGAGAAGCCAGAATGACATGTTGTCACTAGCCTTGAGGAAAGGAGCTAGAAAAGCCTGGTCAGCAGAGCTTGACCTCCTGAACAGCCAGTAGCTATGCTGTTCGGGAAAAAGAAAGATGGATGAATCTGAGGATGAGGATGCAGCTAGAAATCAACATAAGCAGAAAAGGGAATTGCAGGGAGAATTTAGGAAGATCAAACCTCCCTCCTATGATGGGGAGAAGGAGGAGTATGTTGAAGCTTGGTTGCTGAACATGATCAAGTATTTTCAAGTATATGAATATGAGAGTAACCTGAAAGCCAGATTAGCTGTGTATCAGCTACAAGGAAAGGCTACACTGTGGTGGGAAGAGACAAAAATAATAAAAAAGATGTGTGTGTGTGTGTGTGTGTGTGTGTGTGTGTGTGTGTGTGTATATATATATATATATATATATATATATATGTATGTATATGTTTTTTTTTTTTTTTTGCAGCCACTTCTCTCCCTTTCTCAATTTCCCCCCTCACCATGGTCGTTTATTATAATAGTGATAGATTACACACACACAATAAAACAACACACTGGGTAATTTTATCATACCTAATGTCACATTTAAATGAAAAGATATGATGATAAAGCAAAAGAATTAATGAACTAAAGAAGTGTTTTGAGTTTCTACCATATTGATGAGTAGTTTAAAGGTAAAGCTGAACAAGGGAAGAGCTGGCTGAACAAGGGTGAGTTCAAAGGTAAAAGACCAAAACCAGCATATCTAAGAAATTTTGGTAGAGATCATCAGCGAAAAAAATTCAATAAACCAAAAGAAAGCCAAACTGCTCAGTCCCAAGTGGCTTCAAAACAAGTAGAGGGGAACAATAAAAAGGAAGGGACAGTTAGAATGAAGGAACCTTTGAAATGTTGGGGCTGTGGAGAACCCCATATGATGAGAGGCTGCCCCCATCGAAATATTCATATGATCAGCAGAGAGCGAGAGGCAACAATAGTAAATGACATAGCCAGAAATATACCAACTATCAGTGCAACATTGGAAAATCGGCAAGCAGAACATCAAGCAACCATGGTGGAAATGGAGGGTAAGATTTCTGACTTACCCATTACTGTTTTGATTGATCCAGGTGCTTCGTTGAGTTACATTAGTCCTGGAATTGTAGAAAAATGTAAAATTAAACCTGAAAAATTTCAGCAGTCATGGTTAGTACAGCTGGCCACTGGAACTAAGAGAAAAGTCACTCATAAGTTGCCCAAAACAGCAATACAATTAAATGGTTTTTCAACAGAAGTAAACTTGAACATATTTCCATTAGGATCCTATGATCTGCTGATAGGAATGGATTGGCTGGAAAAGAAGAAAGCCTTGATGAACTGCTGGGATAAAACCCTGCATGGTATAGATGAGGAAGGAAAACCTTTTACACTAAGAGGGAAACCAAAATCCATTTCAATAAGACAAATATCAGCCTTACAATTAAAAATAACAGCTAGAAAAGGATACCAAATCTATGCAGTGCATGTAGAGGAAATAGAACAGAAAACTGAGGAAGAGTTACTGGATGCTATACCAGTCATCAGAGAATTTAAAGAAGTCTTTCCCAAGGAAATCCCTCATCTCCCCCCCAAAAGAGAGATTGATTTTACAATCGATCTGGTACCGGGAGCCACACCTGTTTCCCGAGCCCCCTATCGGATGAGTCCGCCAGAACTGATGGAGCTGAAGATGCAGCTGCAAGAATTATTGGATAAGGGTTACATCAGACCAAGTGTGTCTCCATGGGGAGCACCTATGTTATTTGTTAAAAAGAAGGATGGAACCTTTAGGATGTGCATTGATTATCGTCAACTGAACAAGTTGACCATTAAGAATAGATATCCACTTCCTAGAATTGATGATCTTTTTGATCAAGTGAGAGGAGCTTCAGTCTTTTCCAAAATAGACCTAAGGACTGGTTATCACCAGCTTAGAATTAAGGATGAAGACATTAGCAAAACAACATTTCGAACCAGGTATGGGCATTACGAATTTGTAGTCCTACCTTTTGGTTTGACGAATGCCCTTGCCACCTTTATGTGCTTGATGAACAGTGTGTTAAACAAGTTTTTGGACAAATTTGTTCTTGTGTTCATAGATGATATCTTAGTCTATTCTAAAAATGAAGATGAACATAAGGAACATCTGAGAATAGTGTTGCAGACTTTAAAAGAAAACCAGCTATATGCCAAGTTCAGCAAATGTGAATTCTATAGAGATAAAATTCAATATCTGGGTCATATAATTTCTGAAAAAGGGTTGGCAGTTGACCCTGAAAAGATAAAAGCCATTAAAGAATGGCCAGTTCCCACTGATGTCTCAGCAGTAAGATCATTTATGGGAATTGCAAGCTATTATCGCAGATTTGTGGAGAGATTTTCTGCTATAGCAAATCCCATAACCTCATTACAAAGGAAGGGTGTCAAGTTCGTGTGGACTGAGAAATGCCAAAACAGTTTCGAACAGTTGAAACAAAAACTTATTTCAGCTCCTATATTAAAAATTGCTGATCCTGATAAAGAGTTTTTTGTATGTACAGATGCTTGCAGAGAAGGGCTGGGAGGAGTCCTGTTACAGGAAAATTCAGTCATTGCCTATGAATCTAGGAAACTGAAATTACATGAACAAAATTATAGTGCATATGATTTGGAACTTGCAGCTGTAATCCATGCCTTAAAAATGTGGAGACACTATCTGTTGGGGAAAAAGTTCACATTGATGACTGATCATATTAGCCTCAAATATTTTTTCTCCCAAACTGATCTAAATGCAAGACAAGCCAGATGGCTGTCTTTTTTAAGTGAATTTGATATGGACATCAAGCATATCAAGGGGAAAGAAAATAAAGTTGCTGATGCATTAAGTAGAAATGCTTGTCAACATGTAAACATCATTAGGAGTAGTGGACAGATTGAGATAGAAGAGTTGGTGAGAGAAGCAGCCAGCCAAGACCCAAATTATGAAGCACTCTTGGTGAAACTACAGACAAAGGATAAAACTGATTTCACTAAAAACCAACAAGGGCTGCTCTATTATAAAAACAGGTTGTATGTTCCTAATGTAGAGTCATTAAAAAGGGAAATTTTGGATGAATATCACAAACAACCCTATGCAGGACATCCCGGATACCAAAAGATGTTAACAGCCTTGAAGAAGAAGCTGTTCTGGCCAGGAATGAAGAGAGATGTGGCAGAGTATCTAAGTAGGTGTATGGAATGTCAGCTGGTCAAAGTTGAGCATCAACACCCAGCAGGGCTTTTAAGCCCTTTTCCAATTGCAGAATGGAAATGGGACACAGTTTCCCTAGATTTTATAACAGGATTACCCAAGACTAAATATCAACATGATTATGTTATGGTAGTAGTAGACACTCTCACAAAAGCTACTCACTTTATACCAGTGAAATCTACTTTCGGAACAGCTCAAGTAGCAAATTTTTTCCTGAAGGAGATAGTAAGGCTTCATGGAGTGCCCAAGGTGATTGTCTCAGATCGGGATGCCAAGTTTACAGCAGCATTATGGAAGGGATTGTTTGCAGGAATGGGTACTAAACTGAATTTTAGTACTGCCTATCACCCTCAAACGGATGGGCAAACATAAAGAACAAATCAAATTTTAGAGGATATGTTGAGAATGTACGTGATGGATAGGCCATCAAAGTGGGAAGAGTATCTGCATTTAGCTGAGTTTGCCTATAATAACAGCTACCAATCCTCTATTAAGATGAGTCCGTTTGAGGCACTTTATGGGAGAAAGTGTCGTACTCCCTTGAGCTGGAGTCAACCAGAGGATAAACTGGTGTTGGGACCAGATGCACTACAAGAGATGGAAAGAATTGTTAAACAAATACAGAGAAATATAAAGGTAGCACAAGACCGACAGAAGAGCTATGCTGATAAAAAAAGGGTGCACCGAGAATTCAAAGTGGGGGATCATGTGTATTTACGCATCAAACCCCAAAAGAGCACACTTTATGCTGGAAGTTGTGTAAAACTTGCACCTAGATATTGTGGGCCTTTTGAGGTTTTAGAAAGGGTGGGACCAGTGGCTTACAAGCTGGCCTTACCACCCCATGTTAAAGTGCATAATGTGTTTCATGTTTCATTATTAAAAAGATATGTGCATGATGCTTCTCACATAGTTGATTGGAATGTTGTACAGGTGGAACCAGAAGGGGAGTTTCTGCCAGAACCGCTTCAAATATTGGAGTGAGAAGAAATTGAATTGAGAAACAGAACAGTGGCCAGAGTAAAAGTGCAGTGGAAGCACTTTACTGCTGAAGAAGCCACCTGGGAAAGGGAAGCTGAAATGATGGAGAAATATCCATTTCTGTTTAAATGAACTCTAGTAGTTGAATAACAACACCGAAGACGGTGTTTAGTTTAAGAGGGGGAATATGTAACACCCCCAATTTGTGTGTTGAATTTTTAAAGTTAGACATTTGAACTTAAATCCTAAGGGGGGGTGGACCCCAAGGGATAAGTATGATGTGAATATAATTACATATTTTATTTGAAGAAATAAATAAAATGATTGTGCATTTTGACCAAGATGAGAATTAGAGATCACTTGCCAAATCCATGAGGATGGATAAGGCAACAAATCCCCAAAAATCTTTCAAAAATCCTTGAAAGAGATTTATTTAGATTTGAGGAAGAATCTAAAATTTCCCCCAATGAAGAGGAGTAGTTGGGAAGAGGTGAGAAAAAGATGGAAAAGCTGAGGAAAAGCTTAAAGCAGCTTTAAAGAATCCCAATATGGGAAGCCTAGGCTAAACAGGAAAGAAAGCATCCTGCTATTCTGGACGCAGAATTAGAAACATGCTTTGGGGAACTATGAGCTTAAATAAGCTGCTCCTAGACAGATCAGAGGTGGATCTGTGGTAGAAGGTGATCTCTGCTCGGGGGTGAGTCCTGGGAGACAAAGAGGACTCTAAGGTTGGGAGGTTGGTCAATTGCAGATTGTGGTATGTCTGAAATGCTTGTTATTTTGAGTTGTAATGGTATGAATTGGCTACATGTAAAATTTATTTGATGTATGATTGATTTAGTACTACATTTAACAGAACCGTTCTTAAGGTATCCACCTTTCCAGTTCTGTTTAGTTGTAGACCAGAAATCCATGAAGTAGAACTACAGAAACTCTAATCCAAGGTTGGCTTAAATCTGAAGTACTTAATACTCATAGATAATAAAATATTATTTTATCTCCTGCAGATACAAATGGGATAGTTTTATGCTCTTATATATGCTAGAAATATTATAGCAGAAATGAGGTCTATATGAAACATAACAGAAATGAAGAGAGCAAGATATTAGATTAAAAATTTGCTAGAAAAAAAAAAAAATAAGTATACTCTCTATGAGCCTTATAACAGATCTAAAGGTATAGATAGCATCTTTGAAAGTCTCTTTGTACTCCTTGAAAAATGGTAGCATAACAAATTGCTTGACCTATACTTATTGTTATCTGATCAAACACCATGGGCCACATATATAGATATACCTCTAAAGGAAAATAGAAGTTACTAGCAATGATTCTGAAAAGCAATGATTCTATAACTGTAGTTGAAATCTTTTTTTTTTCTGAGTAAGACTAAATCTATTAAGTGAAGAAATATAGTACAATCAAGGCTTGCATAGAAGCGAAGCAAGAGAACAAGGGAGCCGACAATGATAGACTATCAACTTCGGTCCCTTATGAACAACCATGACAAAAGTAGAGATAACGGAAAGTACATAAACTAAAGAAACAAAGCTAGGGAGTCGACCCAGAGTGGGTGGGGTCTCCCAGTCGGTATTTTTTCCCTTTCTTTTTGCTGACTGTCACCCAGCCATTGAGGGCTGGCTGGATGGGAACCACCTGCAAACTAATCTGCGCAGAAGGAGGAGTCTCCTTGTCTGAATCTGAAGATGACTCATGAGTGCGCTTCTGCGAAGTTGGAGGAGCCGTGGGATCTGTTGGGCGTGCTGGAGGCGTTTCCCTCGGGGGGTTCTGATTCTCCTCCTCCACCTCTATATCCTCCTCATCAGAGCTACAGAAAGCTAAGTCATCCATTGGAGGTCTATCACAGGGCTTCCAGTTCTTGGATTTGGATTTTCGTGGGATATTCCTCTTTTTGTCGAGAAACGTCGCACAAGTATTCTGAAGATGCCCAGTCTGATGGCAGTGGCGACATCTGAAGGCAGTGTTCTCATAGTCTAAAGTTTGCGTCCAATGAAAGTCCCCCACCTTGAGGTTGATCTGATGAGGAAGCCCTTTGCTGATGTCTATTTCTGCGCAAATTCTGCCATAAGTGTATAATCCTTTCTCTCCTCGAGTGGTGTCTGTTGCCAAGAAGCGGCCTAATTTATCCCCAATTCCTTGGAAGACTGCGAAATGCCATAGATGAGCAGGGAGGTTTGGTAGGCGGACTAAAGGAGAAAAAAGGTTACTAGCAAGGATTTGGAAACTTGTAGTTGAAATCTTATTTCATTACAAGTAAATCTACACTAAATAATGGTTATACTATTCATAGTTGCTATGGAATATTTCGTATTTTAACTTCAATTATAACCCTTGAAATAAACATTAGGGTAAGCGAATTAAATTATGCTCAAAGTAGCTCATCAATGTAACTATCGATTTCATATATTTATATATGCATGACAAAGAAATTAAATAAGTCAAAAGTGTATATATATATTCCTAGGTATCAAGTATCATCATTTGGGCTTTGATACCTAGAGCTACGACCTATACATATATACATATACACATGCCGATATATACCACAAAGGCGATATAAATGATCTTATATGGCAACGATATCTGAAAAACATCAGAATTGTTGTTACCTGAGCATGGATATATATATAAATCAAGTATATTGGCGAGGAAGTGTTATAAAATGCCTTATATTCAAGGTTTATTGAAATATATGTATGTATACATTAAGCATCGAATAAAGTATAATTGCCGCGTCATATGGAATAAACCCAATTCCAGATCCATATGCAAAAACAAAATAAACATGCCTCGAACGTACCCATAATCTATTTCGGATGAATAGTAATACATATAAACGTGAGAACGTCAGAATAACAAACACAGGTAATGCCGAATAGAATGATAATTTAAATTTAAAATCCCGGGTTGGAAAAGGGTAAATAGATAGTAAAACTAACCGACTATGAAAGCTCTGAATAGGGTCAACGAACAATTTCTATGAAAACAAACGAAAAGACAGGTCGACATGAATCAATCCTGCTAATAGGAGATATATAAATGGTTTATACCACCAGTTGAACAAATGTATAATCAAACCTACATTAGCATGGGCAGATTTTACTGTTCGACTTACTGCCGAAGAGTTACCCTAGCTCGTCGAAATTCTGATTTTCGATACGTTTATATATGCAACCAAAACAGGAAACCAATTCAAAGAAAATATTAGTCGAGAAGATAATTACACAAATCGAACCAAGTCCCGTTGGGATATGGGCGATTGTGGCTATTCTGGAAACACAGAAGGTAAATTAAATAAAAATTTGCTGTCGAGCCAATACAAATTTGGTCGCGACATCTCCATGTTTGGTTGTGCAGAAGCCAACGATACACAAATATATCTTAACTACGGGTCGCCAACATCACTCTTGCTGTGGTTGAACGGCATAGCTAACTATTCTACGCCTGAGGCAGTGCGTTAAGCCTTCTCACACCAGCGTGTCATAATACACGCGAGGAAGGCATGCCATTCTCAATAAAATCGTAGAAGAGAAAATTTTAAGATGTGGTTCAGAGAGGTGGACGGCCGATATAACCAAATTGGTACCCTAACCTCAGATGAAACATTAATATTACCTCCAGCAATTATATATGGAAATTTAATGACGTAGTAAATACCGACGCATTAGAACGACCGAAGCAATTCAACATAAGTATACAGTCGGTAACCTAGAAGGATTTTAACAGTTAACTGAGGGATCCGAATGAAAAAAAAAAAGACCATACTATAAAAACCAATAGCTAACTCAAGGGAGCAGAAGAGAATCAGGGGTAGCACTATCGTTAAGGCATACAGTCAGTGTCCACATTAAAACGTGAACAATTGAAACGCCGATATACCGCTTCTATGCTCAATACATAAAGAAACGTAAACTCTGAAACTTGATAGCAAGCCACAACCCTGAAACTCCCGGCGCAGGTCTCACTTCGAGCTGAGAGATGGAAACAAAGGGAGACAATCGATAAAGGAACGATCCGTTGATTAGGTTGGCAACAGAGTCTCCCATGAAATGAACACTTGAAACCCTAATTACTCTTCCCGATAACTTCAGACAATCCTGAGGGAGATTGAGCAGACGCCGATTGATAAGAGAGAGTACTACAAGATGTCAATGAGCGCCGGAAGTGTATGTAGTCGTAGGCACAGAAGCAGAGCTTTAACTCGAAAGCTACATACTGTCAGAGCAGGAGTCCAACGCTCGCATTACTTGAACAGACCGAACGAAGAAAAAATCCACACTTCGAGCGTTAGAGGACGATGCACGCCGTCGCTGCTACTCCCGCATGGGAGAGAGGCTGTTCCTGAAAAAAAAAAAAAACAAACCAAGAAAATATTATAACCAGAATTACACGCCAAAACTTTTCAAACAGCGCCTGGAGATAGATGGCTCATACGAACCCTAACCTACACACCTATAGGGTACTGACAAAGGAAAATCTGACGCGTCGGCGCCGGTCTCAATCATAAAAGAATAGTCAGGCGACATGGCAAATGAGTACGCGCAGGCGCGCCGACTGTGGCAACAGGATTTCGGCGTGGTGGCAATTGAACGGCTGCATGGTATACTCCGAAACCCTGGCAAGAGCAACGCACCATAATTAGGGAATCATGTAAACAGAAGTTTGATTAGGGTAGATACGTATTAAAAAAAAAAAACAAAACAAAGTTTTTCATTTTACCAACCATGGACACGTATGTCGACCCATACCTACGGCAGGGAGTAGGTGATATGATAAATTAAATATATGGGCTATTATATGTTCTCACGATCGTGAGCATGGTCTCCACTTGATGTCAATCTATAGGTATGACAAATCAATCTATCGGTACGAGTATTAGATGCGACCTCGAGGGTTTTAATAAAGTGAAGATTTATATATATATATATATATAAACAAGTTATGCATAATGGTACGAAGTTTAAATATCTTTAACTCATGGTAGATATATATATATATATATAAGTCATGCATAAGGAGAAGAGAGTTAAATAACTCTATTCCACAATAAATATATATATGGATTTTATAATGCTATATATTAGGGTTCTATGTTTTATGTAGATGATATATATATATATATCGAGTCCATGTTTGGAGAAAAACAAACAAACAGGAGGAATGTACACATGGGTAGGAGATGAAATAAAATGTTATGTACATGAGGGAAATGTATCCATAGGTGGCCTCAAATGTTATTTAAGTGGAATAATGGTCTTATCATTTAGATCACTAGAACATTCAAAGTGTACCTAGAAAAAAAAAAAATTCCCTAAATTAGAGGTGTGACAATTATGATTATGGGTTCCATCAAAGGTTTCTTACCTCTATTGACTTGGCTCTAGCTTAATACTTACTGATGGCATTTTCTATTTTGTATATCCTACATTCTGTGTATTTTATTGCCTTAAAGCTTTCAGGCCATACATTTGTTAAACTATATTCATGAATATGTTGATATTTTAGTGAAGAAGGTACTGTTCTTCTCCATAGTGTAAAATCTATTACTTGCATTCTTATAACTCCACATTTTATTATGGTGTTCAAGTTATTGTTCTATCTAAACCATTTTCGTAGCAGGAAGATTTGTTGTCCAAGGCATTTGTATGTGGTTCTCATACCACACTGGTTTGTAGTTTTGATAGTAACAATATCTAGGTCTCTTCAATAATCTTGGGAATAGTACAAAATATTACCAGCTCTGCTCTATAACTTTGCTCATTAATTTGCATAAGATATTTCTCTACCTTGTTAGCATCATTTCTCGTCATGCTGCATGAATACCTACAGGTGATGTGTTAATATATATATATATATATACTTATGTCTAGAAGACATTTTCATTTCTAATATGTCACTGTACACTCTTGCCTTTAGTTCACATGATAGAATAGAATACTTACAGCTAAATATGCCTTGCTGTTGTGAAATCTGTATGTTGATTATTTAATTAACTTTCTTTCACCTATTAGTTCTAGCCTCTCATGTAGAAATGGTTCCATAACATAAATATTAAAAAGTAGTCTCATGCTAATTGATATTTGCTTTCTTCTGGTGTAGAATAAATTTCTTATATGCAGAAATATCTTGCTATTGGCTTCTAGTTATGTATGAATGATGTGCTGACCCTGAAGTCAGTCTATATAATTTTTTTTTTTTCGTTTAATGCACAGTGTAAAATTACAGCTCGTATATGGCTATTTTCAAGTATGGTACAGGAACTCTCATACTGCTCTATCCTAATTATGCTCATAATTTATACTAGTAGATCAGAAGCAGTTCAATGTTAAATTATATGTGGAGGAATATGTATCCTCAGATTTAAACCAACCTGGGTTTAGAGTTTCTGTTGGATTCTACTCTACAGATTTCTTTTCTACAACTATACAGAATTATAAAGGTGAATTCCTTATGATTAATTCTGTTAAATGTAGCACTAATAATTCTAACATGCAAATCAACTGTTATATGTAGCCAATTCATACCACAGGAAGTAAAACACACCAATCAATTTAGAGACATACCACTCTTGTAATTGACCAACCTCCCAACCTTAGAGTCCTTCTGTCTCCCAGAAGTCACCCCCGAGCTGAGATCACCTACTAGGACAGATCAACCTCTAATCTGTTTAGGAGAAGCTTATTTAAGTTATTGTTCCCCAAAGCATGTTTCTAATTCTCAAGGCCCGCATTATCAGATGCTTTTCTTCCGCTTGCCTAGGCTTCCCATTTCTCAAGGATCTTCTTTAAAGTCGTTTTATGCTTTTCCAAGCTTTTCAGATTTTTACTCCTCTTCCCAACTACTTTCCTCATCATTGGGGAATTTAGATTTTTCCTCAAAAATCTAAATTAGAAATAATTTCTTTCAAGGATTTTTGAAAGATTGTGGGGAAATATTTGCCTTATCCATCCTCATGGATTCAGCAAGTGATCTCATAAATCTCATTTTGGTAAATCTCCACAAAATCATTTTATTCATTTCCTCGAATTTAAATATTTAATTACATTCACAAAATACTTGTCCTTTGGGGTCCACTCCCCTTAGGATTAAAGTTCAAATGTCTAGTTTTTATTTCAAACACATAAAATAGGGGTGTTACATATTCCCCCTCTGAAAGCAAACACCGTCCTCAGTGTTGTTATTCATTTTTCAAACAAAAATGGATATCTTTCCATCATTTCAGCTTCTCTTTCCCAGGTAGCTTCTTCAGCAGTAAAGCACTGCACCTTTACTTTTGCTACCGTTTGGTTCCTCAATTCAATTTCTTCCCGCTCCAATATTCGAAGCGGTTCTGGCAGAAAATCCCCTTCTGGTTCCACCTGTACAACATTCCAATCAACTATGTAAGAAGCATCATGGACATATCTTTTTAAAAACGAAACATGAAACACATCATGAACTCTAACATGGGGTGGTAAGGCCAGCGTGTAAGCCACTGGTCCCACCCTTTCTAATACTTCAAAGGACCACAATATCTAGGAGCCAATTTTGCACAACTTCCAGCATAAAGTGTGCTCTTTTTTGGTTTAATACATAGGTACACATGCTCTCTCACTTTAAATTCTCAGTGTACTTTCCTCTTATCAGCATAATTTTTCTGGCAATCTTGTGCTGTATTGATATTTCTTTGTATATGTTTGACAATTCTTTCCATCTCTTGTAAAGCATCTGGCCCCAACATCAATTTATCCTCTGGCTGGCTCCAGCTCAAGGGAGTACGACATTTTCTCCCATAGAGTGCCTCAAACGGACTCATTTTGATGGAGGATTGGTAGCTGTTATTATAGGAAAATTCAGTTAAACACAAGTAATCTTCCCACTTTGATGGCCTATCCATCACATACATTCTCAACATGTCCTTCAGAATTTGATTTGTTCTCTCCGTTTAACCATCTTTCTGAGGGTGGTAAGCAGTACTAAAATTCAACTTAGTACCCATCCCTCCAAATAGCCCTTTCCAAAATGCTGTTGTAAACTTAGCATCTCGGTCAAAAACAATCACCTTTGGAACCCCATGGAGCCTTACTACCTCCTTCAGGAACACATTTGCTACTTGAGCTGTCCCGAAAGTAGATTTCACTGGTATAAAATGTGCAGCTTTTGTTAAAGTGTCTACTATCACCATCACTGAATCATGTTGGTATTTGGTTATGGGTAATCCTGTTATGAAATCCATGGAAACTGTGTCCCATTTCCATTCTGCAATCGGCAAAGGGTTTAAAAGACCAGCAGGACGCTGATGCTCAACTTTGACTAGTTGACATTCCATGCATCTAGTTAAATATTCTGTTACATCTCTCTTCATTCCTGGCCAAAACAACTTCCTTTTCAAAGCTGTTAACATTTTCTGATATCCTGGATGTCCTGCATATGGCTGTTTGTGATATTCATCTAGAATCTCTTTTTTCAAGGTCTCCACATTGGGAATATACAATCGGTTTTTATAACAGATCAGTCCTTTCTGGTTTTGAGTGAAATCAACCATCTCCTTCTTTAGGATTTTCACTTGTAAGTTCTCATAATTGGGATCCTGGTCTGCTGCGTGTTTCACTATCTCTTCTAAATGAAACTGGGCACTACTTCCACTACTGCCTAGAATTTTAAAAGAATTTCTACTTAAAGCATCAGCAATTTTATTTTCTTTTCCTCTGATATGCTTTATATCCATGTCAAATTCACTTAGAAAGGACAGCCATCTGGCCTGTCTCGCATTCAGATCAGTTTGAGAAAAGAAATATTTAATACTAATATGATCAGTCATCAAGGTAAATTTTTTTCCAAGGAGATAATGTCGCCACATTTTCAAGGCATGGATAACAGCCGCCAATTCTAAACCATAGGCACTATAGTTCTGTTCATGTATCTTCAGTTTCCTAGATTCATATGCAATAACTAAATTTTCTTACAAAAGAACTCCTCCCAACCCCTCTCTACAAGCATCCGTACATACCACAAATTCTTTATCAAGATCTGCAATCTTCACTATAAGGGCTGTAGTAAGTTTTAGTTTTAATTGGTCAAAACTGTTTTGGCATTTTTCAGTCCACTCAAATTTGACACCCTTCCTTTGTAATGAGGTTATGGGATGTGCTATTGCAGAAATCTTGCTACAAATCTGCGATAATAACCTGCAATCCCCATGAATGATCTCCCTGCTGAAACATCAGTTGGTACAGGCCATTCTTTAATAGCTTTTATCTTTTCAGGGTCAACATCCAACCCTTGTTCCGAAATAATATGACCCAAATATTGGATCTTATATTTGTAAAATTCACATTTGATGAACTTGGCATATAATACGTTTTCCTTCAGAGTTTGCAATACTATCCGCAAGTGTTCTTTATGTTCCTCCTCACTTTCTGAGTAGACTAAAATATCATCTATGAACACAAGGACAAATTTATCCAAGTACTTATTTAACACATTGTTCATTAGGAACATAAAAGTGGCAGGGGCATTTGTCAAGCCAAAAGGTAGGACTACAAATTCGTAGTGCCCATACCTGGTTCGAAAGGTTGTTCTGCTGATGTCTTCTTCTTTAATTCTGAGCTGGTGATAACCAGTCCTGAAATCAATCTTCGAAAATACTGAAGCTCCTCTCACTTGATCAAAAATATCATCAATTCTAGGCAAAGGGTATCTATTTTTAATGGTCAACTTATTCAATTGACTATAATCAATGCACATCCGAAAAGTTCCATCTTTATTTTTCACGAACAGCACCGGTGCTCCCCAAGGAGACACACTCGGTATGATATAACCTTTATCTAGCAGTTCTTGCAATTGCATTTTTAGTTCCATAAGTTCAGGGGGACTCATTCGATAAGGGGCTCGGGAAACAGGTACTACTCCCGGCACCAGATCGATTGAAAAGTCAATCTCTCTTTTGGGGGGAAGATGAGGAATCTCATCTGGAAAATCTTCCTTAAACGCTCTTAATACTGGTAAAGTATCCAACAAATTTTCTTCAGTGTTCTGTTCTGTTTCTTCCACATGTACTGCATAAACTTGGTATCCTTTTCTAGCTATTCGTTTTAATTGCAGTGCTGATATTTGTCTTACAGAGATAGGTTTTGGTTTTCCCTTGAGAATAAAAGGTTTCCCTTCTTCATCTACACAATGCACGGTCTTGTTCCAACAGTTCATCATAGCCTTCTTCTTTTCCAGCCAGTCCATTCCTATCAGCAAGTCATATGAACCTAAGGGCAGAATGTTCAAATTTACTTATGTTTGAAAATCATTTAATTTAATTGCTGTTCGGGGCAATTTATGTGTTACCTTCCTCTTGGTTCCAGTGGCCAGCTGAACCAACCATGACTGCTGAAATTTTTCAGGTTTAAGATTACATTTTTCTACAATTTTTGGACTAATGTAACTCAAAGAAGCACCTGGATCAATCAAAACTATAACAGATTGGTCAGAAATCTTACCTTCCATTTCAACCATGGTAGCTTGATGTTCTGCTTGTCGATTTTCCAAGGATGCACTGATAGTTGCTATATTTCTGGCTATGTCATTTACTGTGGTGGCTTCTCGTTCTCTCATAATCATCTGAATGTTTCGATGGGGACAATCTCTCAACAGATGGGGTTCTCCACATCCCCAACATTTTAGGGGTTCTCTCATATTCACTGTGCCCGCTTTCTTATTGTCTCCATCTATTTGTTTTGAGGCCACTTGGGACTGAGCAATTTGACTTTCTTTGGGTTTATTAAACTTTTTCCACTGATGATCTCTGCCAAAATTCTTCAAATAGGCTGGTTTCTGTTTCTTCCCTTTGAATTCACTCCTATTTACCTAGCTTTTCCCATGTTCAGTTTTTCTTTTGAACTGTTGGTAGCACAATCTAGCTTTTCTAACAACTTCGTCCATTGTTTTTGGGTTATCAAAATCGATCTTCTCTTTGTATACATTAGGCAAACAATTCAGAAACCTTTGTACCTTTTCCTTTTCTTCCCTTATGTAGGGTACATATCTCAGCAGATTTGTAAACTTAGTAACAAACTCATCAATAGTGAGTTGTCCCAGTCTAAGTTCATGAAATTCATTGGCTTTATCATCATAGTAATGTTCATTTAGGTAGCGGTTTTTGAACTTAATCTGGAAATCTTCCCAGGTAACTGTCTTTTCATCAATGGCATGCACCATTTTTGTCTCCTCCCACCACAAGGTAGCCTTACCTTGTAGTTGGTAAATAGCTAATCTAGCCTTCATATTGCTTTCATATTCATAGACCTGGAAGTACTTAATCATGTTCAACAACCAGACTTCAGCATCTTCCTCCTTCTCCCCATCATAGGAGGGAGGTTTGATCTTTCGGAATTCCCCCTGTAATTCCTTTTTCTACTTATACTGATGCCGAATAGCATAATCATCCTCAGACTCATCGATCTTCCTCTTTCCGGAACCTTCATCTTCTTGGCTGTTCCGTGAAGTTAGCTCTCTAATGAGCTTTTCCTGCTCCTCACTGGCTAATGACAACCTGTCATTTTGGCTTCTTAGCTCAGCCATTTCTCGTTGCAACCTGTGCAACATAGCCATCACCGAAGCGTTGGGATCTGGTGTATTATACTCATCACGCAGATCCACATAAATTTCTTTAGCTTCTGCCATTCCAGCACCACTGTACACTACACAACACAAATCAGTGAAAATAAAAATAATTTTTTTTTATTTTTTTCCAACAGAAATCAATTTATACAGTGAACACACATCCACAGTGAGCACAATGTCACCAGCCCAGTTTTATAACTTGGGCTCTGATACCATTTGTCACACCTGCCATTTTCCTTCCCAAATTTTTTTTTTCATTCATCTGTTCAAGTATAATTCTAGCAAGGTATTATACTATCACTATGTAGATTTAACCAGATCAGATTTGTTTCCCTAATTAAGATTTATTTCCATATATCAACTATATACAACCAAATGGGAATTAAATAGATTTGTAACAAAACATAACCATGTTTGACATAAAACATAATGGGTTTATTTATCACCAGCCAGTTTCATGTCCCACCTTCTTTTGTATATAATCAACCTTTGAACATTCAACATATTCGCATATGTGGGATCGATTCGCTTTCACATGTTAACCATATTGTTATATTTCAATGGACCTATATGAAATCAATTCGATTACCCATGTTTACCACTCTATGTCCCCACTCGTTGATAACATATAAACCTTAGTGGGATTTAACTTACCCACGTTGATATCTATGCGTACCTGGCACTCATGTCCATTTATTGACTTCTCGTCCTCATTTATATCAATATTGGACTCATTTATTTTGGTCTCCACGTAATACGAATTTGTAAATTGGTTCAACGTAGTTGGGAATTGAGACGTGAAGCTAGTTTCCATGTAAGCTTATATAGGATTTTTAGTCTCATCATAGAGGTTGTAATGGGTCTCATTCCATTTATGGTCACGTGAGTTAGCTCCACGTAGCTCTGGACTCATCCCGCCAGCCTACCTTATTGCCAAGGAAATTTCTATGGCACGGCCAGAACGTTGTGACATTTATTTCATTGCTTGTCACATTAAATGTTGAACGTATGGTGTACATGACACATTAAACCTTTCGATCCGTGGCTTCACCCTTAGGATCTTTCCATGTGGACGACGCAGATTCATCTGGTGCATAAGGGTTTCGTTGATCGATTCAGGGGACATTGATATAAATTCACCATGTTATTTGGCTCGTCGGTTCTTTTCCCTTCCTACTTGTTTGGTTCATCGCATGACAGTGAAATTCAACTCCATGGAAAACTGAGCATGACTCGGTTCAGTATTCAGCGTATCCCTGAGCTTCAATCGACAATTCAGGTATGATCATTTCAGAATTTTGAAATTTCACGCTCTGTTCTTACCGTTTAACATGGGCTTCCCTTTTCTTGTTTAGAGTTACGCTCATTGCATCGAGCCAGTACTGAGATTTTGGGTTTATATGGATCGTTTACCATTGTTTTGTTTGAGATTTTTTTATGTCTAACAATTTGTTATATTGTTTTTGCAGAGAATTTGTTTTCTCTATTTCAAGTGATTCGATTTTCTTGGTTTAAATTCATAGTATTTGTATTTCCTTACACGTATTCTCAGGAGCGATACTGAACGAATGCTCTTATGGTTTCAGAGCTTACCCTCTACATTACGCTCATCGAAGGTTGCTCTGAGGTCATTCGCATGGTGCTAGAGGGATTCTACCCCTCTCGACATTTTGGTTCACTTCCTCCCTCGACCTGTGTAGGGCGCAATTCCTACTGTTTGTTCACCAGAGTGCTAGCTTCGTTACTCTAATTTGAACGCCAACCTCCAATTTGTATTTATTTATGAAAATTTCCTATTTATATGTAACAGATCATGGAAGGAATGGAGTTTCTCCCTCACCAGGTAGCTATTCCCTTCTCAGTCATCATTTTATCTTTGTTCCCGTTTTTCTTCCTCGTCACGCTCTGCATCATATTCATATTGGGGTTTTTTCTCTTACAGGTAATTACGACTTGCGTCTTGTTCTCTCTCTTGAACCATGAGAGACGTGGCTTCCTTTGGCATTAACATTTTCTCCTCTTGCCACTTGCAGGTCAGTATTCACTGAACACTGGTTAGAGGAAGTCCGTTCTTCTGTCATTGTTCTAAAAATTTTCCGACACCTTAACAATTTTATTGATGAAGTTGTATAATTTTGACGATTATAAATTTTAAGTCCCGACACTAAATATTCCTTTATATCAGCTCCTGGAACATTATGAGACTGTCCCCAGGCCACAGTGGGCTTGAAATCGTTGGATTTTTTTTATTTTTTATTTATATATGTATCTTTGTCGTTCCTTGATTTCCATAATACCCATTTTGATTTCGTGGATTATTATGTGTTCCAACAGTGCTCTCTCTTTACTCTTTTTGACTTGGCTCTAGCTTAATACTTACTGATAGCATTTTCTATTTTTTATATCCCATATTCTATGTATTTTATTGCCTTAAAGCTTTCTGGCCATACATTTGTTAAACTATATCCATGAATATGGTGATATTTTAGTGAATAATGTACTGTTCTTCTCCATAGTGTAAAATCAGTTACCTGCATTCTTATAACTCCACATTTTATTATGGTTTTCAAGTAATTGTTCTGTCTAAACCATTTTCGTAGCAGGAAGATTTGTTGTCCAAGGAATTTGTATGTGATTCTCATACCACACTGGTTTGTAGTTTTGATAGTAACAGTATCTAGGTCTCTTCAATAATCTTAGGAATAGTACAAAATATTACTAGCTCTTCTCGATATCTTTGCTCATTAATTTGCACAGGATATTTGTCTACCTTGTTAGCATCATTTCTCGTCATGCTGCATGAATACCTATAGGTGATGTGTTAATATATATATACTTATGTCTAGAAGACATTTGCATTTCTAATATGTCACTATACACTCTTGCCTTTAGTTCACATGATAGAATAGAATACTTACAGCTAAATATGCCTTGCTGTTGTGAAATCTGTATGTTGATTATTTACTTAACTTTCTTTCACCTATTAGTTCTAGCCTCTCATGTAGAAATGGTTCCATAAATTAAATATTAAAAAGCAGTCTCATGCTAATTGATATTTGCTTTCTTCTGGTGTAGAATAAATTTCTTATATGCAGAAATATCTTGCTATTGGCTTCTGGTCATGTATGAATGATGTGCTGACCTTGAATTCAGTCTATATAATTTTTTTCTTTCTCGTTTAATGCACAAAGCAGAAAATTACAAACTGTGATATGGCTTTTTTATATGGTATGGTGGAACTCTCGTGATCAAGCCATCCTAATCATGTGCATAAATTTATACTAGTAGATCAGGATCAGTTTAAAGTTAAATTATCTGTGGAGGAATATGTATCCTCAGATTTAAACCGACCTTGGTTTAGAGTTTCTGTTGGATTCTACTCTATAGATTTCTTGTCTACAACTATACAGAATTATAAAGGTGAATGCCTTATGATTAATTCTGTTAAATGTAGCACTAATAAATCTAACATACAAATCAACTATTATATGTATCCAATTCATACCATAGGAAGTAAAAACACCAATAAATTTAGAGACATACCACTCTTGCAATTGACCAACCTTCCAACCTTAGAGTCCTTCTATCTCCCAGAACTCACCCCCGAGCTGAGATCATCGCCTAGAACAAATCAACCTCTAATTTGTTTAGGAGCAGCTTATTTAAGCTATTGTTCCCCGAAGCATGTTTCTAATTCTGTGTCCAAAATCTCAGGATGCTTTTCTTCCTTTTTTCCTAGGCTTCCCATTTTAGGGATTCTTTAAAGCTGTTTTATGCTTTTCCTAGCTTTTCCAGCTTTTTACCTCTTCCCAAATACTTTCCTCATCATTGGGGAATTTAGAGTTTTCCTCAAAAATATAAATTAGAATTAATTTCTTTCAAGGAATTTTGAAAGATTGTGGGGAAATATTTGCCTTATCCATCCTCATGGATTTAGCAAGTGATCTCATAAATCTCATTTTGGTTAATCTGTACAAAATCATTTTATTCATTTCCTCAAATTAAATATTTAATTACATTCATAAAATACTTGTCCTTTGGGGTCCACTCCCCTTAGGATTAAAGTTCAAATGTCTAGTTTTAAATTTCAAACACATAAACTAGGGGTGTTATAACATGACCAATGCAATATATAAAATACACATTGAATTGCAACTATTAATGCTTTTGAATATTAAATTCAAAAGATGAATATAGAGTAAAATGTGGTTTTACTTATTAGGTAAAATTGTGTATTTTCATAAAATATTCCTTGTGCCATGATATGTCAGCATGCATAGGAATTTTTAATTAAAAGATGATTAACCACGTGATTTTGTGGTTATTTTCTAAAAATAATATGTTGTCTCTTCCTGAAAAGACTCTTACATTAATATTTTAGAAAGATAATGTTATTAGAGATTAATTATTTCATAAATACATGAATAGATTACCATGGTGTTGGTAAATATTAGTTATTTAATAAATCCTCGGATAAGGAACTATTCAGTTATATTTCTTTACATTGTGTGATTACTTTTATATTATCATGACTATGATGTTAGTTCCTTTTTGAAGAAGATCATGCATAGGCATGCATTATATGTATTAACTTTCATTGAAAATAATATACATATTTGTATGTGCGAAAGATAGCATGTTGTATTAAACTACATTGGAAATGAATGTTAGTATAATCTTTAAAAAAGAAGACATGTATTTGTATTCTTAATTGCATAGTTTTACAAAAAGAAAACATATGTTTACATGCTCACTAGCATTGAGATTTCCTTTGGGAAAACTCATGAAGAAAGCTACGTGCTTCATTGGAGACTCTTTTGGAATCTATATGCCTTTTCATGCATGGGAGAAACATTTGATATGTTAGATTGCACTCCATGTACTGAAAGTAATAGCTCAAGGGTTAGATATTTTGATCAAACTATGTAAATTGCATGCACGAGTATCATAACTAAGTATCAGTTTATTTTAAATGTATGTTGGGGAGATGTAGCTATTGTCTTGCTATGCTTATGCGACGGAAACATTAGTTAATGTGATGACTTATAACTAGCACATATGAAGTATGTGTTGTTAAAGGGAGAATGTCAAGGTACTTTTCTTGCATGTCATGAATATACATGAGTAGATGGAGAAACTACTATAGTATAGATATATGAAATGATTTATTATACTTTATGAATCTTGACATCAATGTATGTTGAAGGTAACATTAGCAGGGTATGATGGTGATATGTATAAAGGAAATATTATGCTTAACCCGCTGGCAGGTAAATGATTATGGTTCATGCAGATAATTGCGAACTACTGGATGGTCCAGTGTACGATGGACCATTGTAGGTACATCCATGCCATCGAGATATAAAGATATGAAGACCAGAGGGTAAATGGTATCTTATTTATTGTAATGGTTTTAAGCTAGATATTTTTCTTATATTTCCTTGTAAAATTTATAAAAGATGGTTAAGGGATGGTCTCCCTTATAAGCCATTGAGTGAGGGTTGATCACCCTCACGAGCGTTTAATAATAAAACTAAACGTTTGCTGGTTTTCACCCTACGGGGTTTCCAGGGTATATTGGTGTTCAATGATGTGATTGATTATTGTGTCAATATGATGATGTTGATTCCTTTCTTGTTATGATGTTCATAATGCAAAGTATGGGATGACTACATGAATAATGAAATGAGTGTAAGGTTACATCATACAATATTATGTTAAATAGAGGTTGTTAATGGTTAAGCAACTTACTATTCTTATTCTAAGGATTACATCATATAGTATTATGTTAATGTATCATAATGGAGGTTTTTAATGGTTAAGGAGCTTACTGTTCTTATTCTAAAGTTACACTATGAACTTGTAAACATTCTATGTAATGATGAGTAAGGAATATTTAATAGTCAATGGATAGTTACCCGTGAGTAACTTGTATAAAATTTTTAACTCCTTACATTTCCATGTGAATTTATCGGGGTATGTTAGAGTTCAAAACATAGACGAATCCAACCCTTATAAAATTCCAAAATACAGGTTGGAATTCAATGAATTTAAAATATAAATTTCAATCCATCATACAAATTATATTAATTTATGTCATATTTATTTTCTATATACAAAATATATTAATTTATGTCAGATTTTTCTTTTATAGAGTTGAAATTTTGATTTAGCCATTTTCAATCTTTTAATTAATATTTTGAAATTATTTTAAAAAATAAAATAAACATTTTTTATATATGTCTTTTATAAATATACATGATTAAGATGTTGAGATGCTAATTTAAACCATATAAGAACATAGTGAGATAAAATACTTACATTTCCTTATTTAAAGTAAAATTATTTAATAATTATACATATTTTTTAAATATATAAAATATTACAAATAAATATAAAAGTATCTAATTAATGATATTCAATGAATTGACTAAATAGTGTTGTCTATGAATCTATGTGTTGTTTATGTGAAACATACAACGACCACTTCACATGGAAATTTGAGGAGTTAAATTTTTTTATACAAGTTACTCATGGGTAACTATCCAAATCACCATTAAGTATTCCTTACTCATCATTACATAGAATTTTCACACTTTATTTACACAAATTTTTTCTTCTCCAAGCATTTCATGCTTTTAAGCATAGGTTTACCATGAAATCCTAATTCTCTAAACATGATTCATTTCATCATAACACCATAACCCCAAGAAACTCTCTATTAACTTCCTCTTTAACTTGTTTTATGTTATTCTAACTCCAAGTATGGAGTGAATTTATATCATTTTATTTTCTATGAAGGTCGCATATAGTACCTATAGTTAACCTTTACTTGGATGTTTATTAACACTCCAAGTATGGAGTGAATTTATATCATTTTATTTTCTATAAAGGTCACATATATCACCTATATTTAACCTTTACTTGGATATTTATTTGCTCTTGGCCTTACGGTCCTTTCGCATGCATTACATACGATGGGTTTTGAATTGGTTATGCCTACAAGCATTCTCGACCCTTTTCAAATCTACATATCCACGATTTTCCCATTTTGTATATGTATATACCTTGGGTAGTGATTATAATTGAATTCAATGTACAGACTATTATACGACTGACTCTTCTATACGTTTGGCGGTCAGATGAGGTAGCATTCATAATTAATTTCACATCTGCGTTGATATGATAGCATATCATTGTACATGAGATTTCCGATCAAATTTTAATGCAAAACTTGATTATGTTATCGATTTACACGTAGAGCGTGTAGTTCAACTCGATTTGAGGGACTGTGTTCATTGTGACGGGGTAAGTCTCCTCCACGTCAGATTGTATGATATGTTTGGTTGCAGTGTATGGGTTATAATGGGTTTCATCCCATTCTCCCCTTCACGTGGTAAATCCACGTCGAGCTGGCAATACCATTCGAGCTTACTCGGCTTACAATGGCGCTCTTCTGTATACGAACAGGACGCATGAAGTTTATTTCGTATCTTGGCACCATTAATGTTATACGACTGGTTTAATTGCACTCGCCAACCCTCGATCCGTGGCTTTCCTCTTGTGATGTTGCCAAGTGGACGATGGCGATCCTTTCGTATTAGGTTTTCTGGGTCTGTTGAATAATTATATAAGCCTTTGATATTGTGCAGAGATAGTTTTCCACGTTCATCATTTGTTTGTGTATCTCTTCGCCTGCAAGGTCCTTACTCTTCAGAGGGTTTATTGACCTCAGTTCACGAAGGAGAATTCTGGCGTGCCTACTACACTGTGACGCTACCTAGTAATTGTTTATACATTCGTTTTTTCCATCTTATGATTTAAAGATCAGGTTCGTCGCTCAGAACTTGCCATACTTCGATTCTGAGGAAGTCTTCGAACGTTAATAATATGAATGCGTTTCGTTCTGGAGATTTTGGTTATACCCTCTGTGCAAAATTTTTGTTGTATTCCATTTCCGATTTATTGTCGACATTACTCCTCTGTCGATTTCATTGAATGATAACTAATTTATTTTGTTAATACTGTGTAGCGTCCCAATTTAATTGCTTCGCTTCGCTTCCGAAGAGCGATAGTCCTTCACTCGGACTTCGTGAGGTTCGATTTTCCTCCTGTATGTACATATATTTTTGTTCCCTTCTATTATTATCCTATAGGGTTTCAATTTAATCGATACTCTGGTTACAATTGTTGATTTCAGAGGCTCGTAGGAACCGAGATTCTTGGTTCACAGGTAATGCCTCGTTTTTATGAGCATTTCCTCCATTTGAACGTTTTTCTTGCAACGACGCTATTAACTAATTTCCATCTTGACTTGGTTTTTCCACAGGTAATGGAGATTCATTCGTATGCTTTTGAAAGCAGTCATGAGACCTTCCATTATTATGGATGTTAACCTCGTCTTCCTTGACGTTTCAGGTTGGTATGCCTGTGGGAATACTATCACCCTCTCGTTGAGTTGTTTCGTCTGATGTAGAATCATTTCTCTCTTATGATTTTACACAGTGTTCGTTGAGGAACGAGACTCTGTCAGAGTCAGATTGTTAATATGTTTCGTTTGTATGTTGGCGCTCTTTTAAATTTTGTTTTTATTGGGATAAGGGTTTCGTTTCTCAGACCCTAGCCTGATAGGCTCAGCATGTATTGTGACTTTTGTATATATATATATATTCCCCTATTTCCTTATGTTGACCTAATTATAACGACGCTACAGCTCAAATTTATATGGACTATCTCCTGCTTCCTCACCTGGAGTGATTCATGTATATGATTTAACACAATGGAATTAATCCTTGTTTAATTTGCTTATCATACCAGTGAATGTATCTGATGTAATTCTCTGTAGGACTAATGTTGTTCAATGTGTACCAGACTCCTCAGTTACCTATGTTCTGCATGACTCTTTTAAGAGACTCTCAGAATTTCTGGGGTGTCATATTTCATTTTAAATTTTCTTTTGATGTATCTGTTCATTAGTTTCTGTAGCTAGATATCTCTACACTTGTACTAGTATCATGGCTAACAGTCTCCCTCTACTCATGTTTACACTGAAATTATTTTACTATTATCTGTCTTTACATATAATTGCATGCATAGATTTGTCTGTCCATTCTCATTTATACATATAATTAATATGTATGAAATACCAGGACTATATTATTGTAGGTTTCTATACTCTTCTTGTTTTCCATGTTATATATTTCTAGTTGGATCTTCTTTTCATTTTCTTATAGCTATTCACAGCTCTTGCATACATAGATCTCTGGTTCTAGGTATTTCTGTAGAGCTGGTCATGTTTTGGGATTCATTCCCTTGCTACTTAATTACTTGTTCCAGCATTAAGGTTTTCTACTGTTCCATTTAATCTTGGTTAAGGGAATAGTATTTATATTAACTGTTAATGTGTATAATTGTTAAAAATATTATACCTCTCTGCTCTTTAATTAATACTTACTAAATAATTAATTCTGCATTCTATGCATTTACATTCTCACTGCTCCATTTTTCCCAGAAACAGATTAAGGTTACAAAGTTATGCTTCATGAGATTTTAGAAATCTCCAATTCTTTTACCTTAACGGTTTGTTTAGAGACTTTGGAGAAATTCTCTTTAATTTACCTACTCATGTTCACAATTAGGTGAAAATAGAACAGAAGAAATTTACAGTAAATTATCTGTAGAGGATATGTATCCTCATATTTAAACCAACCTTGGTTTAGACTCTCTGTTGGATTCTACTCTACAGAATTTTTCTCTACCACCATACAGAATTATAAGGGTGAATGCCTTATGATTAATTTTGTTAAAGGTAGTACTAATAAATCTAATACCCTATAATCAATTTTTTTTATATGTAGCCAATTCATACCATAGTAAGAAAAAAACACAATGCAACTTAGAGACATACCACTCATGCAGTCAACCAACCTCCCAACCTTAGAGTCCTTCTGTCTCCCAGAACTCACCCCCGAGCTAAGATCACCTCCTAGAACAGATCACCCTCTAATCTGTTTAGAAGCAGCTTATTTAAGTTATTTTTCCCCAAAGCATGTTTCTAATTCTGCGTCCAGAATATCAGGATGCTTTTCTTCCTGTTTGCCTAGGCTTCCCATTTTTGGGATTCTTTAAAGCTGTTTTTATGCTTTCCTCATCTTTTCCAGCCTTTTACCTCTTCCCAACTAATTTCCTCATCATTGGGGAATTTTAGATTCTTCCTCAAAAATCTAAATTAGAATAGTTTCTTTCAAGGATTTTTGAAAGATTCTGGGGATTAGTTGCCTTATCCATCCTCATGGATTTAGTAAGTGATCTCATAAATCTCATTTTGGTCAATCTGCACACAATAATTTTATTCATTTCCTCAAATTAAATATTTAATTACATTCACAAAATACTTATCCTTTGGGGTCCACTCCCCTTAGAACTAAAGTTCAAATGTCCAGTTTTGAAATTTAAACACATAAATTGGAGGTGTTACATATTCCCCCTCTGAAAATAAACACCATCCTCAGTGTTATTATTCAACTACTAGAGTTCATTTTTCAAACAAAAATGGATATCTTTCCATCATTTTAGCTTCTCTTTCCCAGGTAGCTTCTTCAGCAGTAAAGTGCCTCCACTGGACCTTTACTCTTGCTACTGTTCTGTTTCTCAATTCAATTTCTTCCCGCTCCAATATTTGAAGCGGTTCTGGTAGAAACTCCCCTTCTGGGTCCACCTGTACAACATTCCAATCAACTATGTGAGAAGCATCATGCACATATATTTTTAATAACAAAATATGAAACACATAATGAACTCTAACATTGGGTGGTAAGGCCAGTTTGTAAGCCACTGGTCCCACCCTTTCTAATATCTCAAAAGGACCACAATATATAGGATCTAGTTTTGCACAACTTCCAGCATAAAGTGTGCTCTTTTTGGGTTTAATACGCAAGTACACATGCTCCCCTACTTTAAATTCTTGATGCACTCTTTTCTTATCAGCATAGTTTTTCTGACGATCTTGTGCTGTCTTGATGTTTCTTTGTATTTGTTTGACAATTCTTTCCATCTCTTGTAAAGCATCTGGTCCCAACATTAGTTTATCCTCTTGCTGGCTCCAGCTCAAAGGAGTACGACATTTCCTTCCATACAGTGCCTCAAACAGACTCATTTTAATGGAGGATTGGTAGTTGTTATTATAGGTGAATTCAGCTAAGTGCAAATAATCTTCCCACTTTGACGGTCTATCCATCACATACATTCTCAGCATGTCCTCCAAAATTTGATTATTTCTTTTCGTTTGACCATCTGTCTGAGGGTGGTAAGCAGTACTAAAATTCAATTTAGTACCCATCCCTCCAAACAGTCATTTCCAAAAAGCTGCTGTAAACTTAGCATCTCGGTCAGAAATAATCACCTTCGGAATCCCATGAAGTCTTACTACTTCCTTCAGAAACACATTTGCTACTTGAGCTATTCCAAAGGTAGATTTCACTGGTATAAAATGTGCAGCTTTTGTTAAAGTGTCCACTACCACCATTAATGAATCCTGTTGATGTTTGGTTTTGGGTAATCTTGTTATGAAATCCATGGAAATGGTGTCCCACTTCCATTCTGCAATTGGTAAAGGGTTTAAAAGAGCCGCTGGATGCTGATGCTCAACTTTGATTAGTTGACATTCCATGCATCTACTTAAATATTCTGCTACATCTCTCTTCATTCCTGGCCAGAATAACTTCTTTTTCAGGGCTGTTAACATTTTCTGATATCCTGGATGTCCTGCATATGGCTGTTTGTGATATTCATCCAAAATTTCTCTTTTTAAGGACTCCACATTGGGAATATACAATCTGTTCTTATAGCAGATCAGCCCCTTTTTGTTTTGAGTGAAATCAGTTTTCTCCTTTTTCTGAATTTTTACCAGGAGTGTTTCATAATTTGGATCTTGGTTCGCTGCCTTTTCCACCAAATCTTCCACATCGAACTGTGCACTACTTCCAATGCTATTGATATTCTGACAAGCATTTCTACTCAATGCATCAACAATTTTATTTTCTTTCCCTCTGATATGTTTTATGTCCATGTCAAATTCACTTAGAAAAGACAGCCATCTGGCTTTTCTAACATTCAAATCAGTTTGGGAAAAGAAATATTTGAGACTAATATGATCAGTCATCAACGTAAATTTCTTTCCAAGGAGATAGTGTCGCCACATTTTCAAAGCATGGATAACAGCAGCTAATTCTAAATCATAAGCATTATAATTATGTTCATGTATCTTCAATTTCCTAGATTCATATGCAATAACTGAATTCTCCTGCAAGAGAATTCCTCCCAACCCCTCTCTACAGGCATCTGTACATACGACAAATTCCTTGTCAGGATCTGCAATCTTTAGTATGGGGGCTGTAGTAAGTTTCAGTTTTAATTGGTCAAAACTGTTTTGGCATTTCTCAGTCCACTCAAATCTGACACCTTTCCTTTGTAATGACGTGATGGGATGTGCTATGGCAGAAAACCTCTCCACAAATCTGCGATAATAGCCAGCCATCCCCATGAATGATCTCACTGTTGAAACATCCGTTGGGACAGGCCATTCTTTTATAGCCTTTATCTTCTCAGGGTCAACAGCAAGGCCTTGTTCAGAAATAATATGACCCAAATATTGGATCTTATCTTTATAAAATTCACATTTGCTAAACTTGGCATATAGCTGATTTTCTTTTAGAGTTTGCAATACTATCCTCAAGTGTTCTTTATGTTCCTCCTCACTTTTTGAGTAGACTAAAATATCATCTATGAACACAAGGACAAATTTATCCAAGTACTTGTTTAACACACTATTCATTAGGCACATAAATGTGGCAGGGGCATTTGTCAAACCAAAAGGTAGGACTACAAATTCGTAGTGACCATACCTGGTTCGAAAGGTTGTTTTGCTGATGTCTTCTTCCTTGATTCTGAGCTGGTGATAACCAGTTCTTAAGTCAATCTTCGAAAAGACTGAAGCTCCTCTCACTTGGTCAAAAAGATCATCAATTCGAGGCAAAGGGTATCTATTTTTAATGGTCAACTTGTTCAGTTGGCGATAATCAATGCACATCCGAAAAGTGCCATCTTTCTTTTTCACGAACAGCACCGGTGCTCCCCAAGGAGACACACTCGGTCTGATATACCCTTTATCTAACAGTTCTTGCAATTGCATTTTCAGTTCCATAAGTTCAGGGGGACTCATTCGATAGGGGGCTCGGGAAACAGGTACTGCTCCCGGCACTAGATCGATTGAAAAATCAATCTCTTTTTTGGGGGGAAGATGAGGGATCTCATCTGGAAAAACTTCCTTAAATTCCCTTATTACTGGTAATACATCCAACATATTTTCTTCAGTTTTCTGTTCCACTTTCTCCACATGGACTGCATAAACCTGCTATCCTTTCCTAGTTGTTCTTTTTAATTGCAGTGCTGATATTTGTCTTACAAAGATAGGTTTTGGTCTTCCTTTGAGAATAAAAGGTTTCCCTTCCTCATCTACACAATGCAAAGTCTTATCCTAGCAGTTCATCAGAGCATTCTTCTTTTCCAGCCACTCCATTCCTATCAGTAGGTCATATGAACCTAAGGGCAGGATGTTCAAATTTACTTCTGTTTGGAAATCATTCAATTTGATTTCTGTTCGGGGCAGTTTATGTGTTACCTTTCTCTTAGTTCCAGTGGCTAGCTGTACCAACCATGACCGCTGAAATTTTTCAGCTTTTAGGTTACATTTTTCTACTATTTTTGGACTAATGTAACTCAAAGAAGCACCCGGATCAATCAGAACAGTAACAGCTAGGTCAGAAATCTTACCCTCTATTTCCACCATGGTAGCTTGATGTTCTGCTTGTCGATTTTCCAAGGCTGCACTGATAGTTGGTATATTTCTAGCTATGTCATTTATTGTAGTGGCTTCTCGATCTCTCATAATCATCTGAATATTTCGATGAGGGAAATCCCTCAGAAGATGGGGTTCTCCACAGCCCCAACATTTCAAGGGTTCCTTCATTCTGACTGTTCCTTCCTTTTTACTGTCTCCATTTATTTGTTTAGAAGCCACTTGGGACTGAGCAGTTTGACTTTCTTTGGGTTTATTAAACTTTTTCCGCTGATGATATCTACCAAAATTCTTCAAATAGGCTGGTTTCTGCTTCCTTCCTTTGAACTCATTCTTATTTACCCATCTTTTCCCCTGTTCAGTTTTTCCTTTGAACTGTTGGTAACATAATCTGGCTTTTCTAACAGCTTCGTCCATTGTTTTTGGGTTGTCAAGCTCGATTTTCTCTTTGTATATAGCAGGCAAACAATTCAGAAACCTTTGTACTTTTTCCTTTTCTTCCCTTATGTAGGGTACATATCTCAACAGATTGGTAAACTTAGTAACAAACTCATCGATAGTGAGCTGTCCCAGTCTAAGTTCATGAAATTCCTTTGCTTTGTCATCATAGTAACGCTCATTCAAGTAGCGATTTTTGAATTTAACCTGGAAATCTTCCCAAGTAACTGTCTTTTCATCAATGGCATGCACCATCTTTGTCTCCTCCCACCACAAGGTAGCCTTACCTTGTAGCTGGTAGACAGCTAATCTGGCCTTCAGATTGCTTTCATATTCATAAACCTGGAAATACTTAATCATATTCAACAACCAGGCTTCAGCATCTTCCTCCTTCTCTCCATCATAGGAGGGAGGTTTGATTTTCCGGAATTCCCCTTGTAATTCCTTTTTCTACTTATTCTGATGCCTAATAGCATCTTCCTCATCAGAATCATCAGTTTTCCTCTTTCCGGAACCTTCGCCTTCCTGGCTGTTCCGCAAAGTTAATTCCCTGAGGAGTTTTTCCTGCTCCTCACTGGCTAATGACAATCTATCATTCTGGCTTTTTATCTCAGCCAATACTTGTTGCAATTCCCGCAACATAGCCATCATGGGCGCATTGGGATCTGGTGCATTTTCCTCATCACGTAGATCAAAATAAATTTCATCACCTTCTGCCATCATTTCAACACCACTGTACACTACATAGCACAGATCAGTGAAAATAAAAAAATATAAAAATTTTCCACAAAAATAATTTTATACAGTGAGCACACAGCAACAGTGAGCACAATGTCACCAGCCCAGTTTTATAACGTGAGCTCTGATACCATTTGTCACACCTCCCATTTACACAATTTTTTTTTTTCTCCAAGCATTTCAGGCTTTTAAGCATAGGTTTATCATGAAACCCTAATTCTCTAAACAAGATTCATTTCATCATAACACCATAACCCCAAGAACTCTCTATTAACTTCCTCTTTAACTTATTTATGTTATTCTAACTCCAAGTATGGAGTGAATGTGTATCATTTTATTTTCTATTAAGGTAGCATATAGCACCTATAGTTAACCTTTACTTGGATGTTTATTTGCTCTTGGCCATCCGGTCCTTTCTCATGCATTATATACGATGGGTTTGAATTGGTTATGCCGACGAGCATTCTGGACTCCTTTCAAATCTACATGTCCTCGCTTTTCCCAATACGTATATGTATATCCCTTTGATAGTGATTAAAATTGAATTCAATGTACATACTATTATATGACTGACTCTTCTTATGCGTTTGGCGGTCAGATGAGGTGGCATTCATAATTGTTTTCACATCTGCGTAGATATGATAGCATATCATTGTACATGAGATTTCAGATCAAATTTTAATGTGAAACTTGATTACATTATCGATTTACACGTAGAGCGTGTAGTTCAACTCGATTTCAGGTACTGTGTTCATGGCGATGGGGTAAGTCTTCTCCATGTCAGATCTGATGATACGTATGGTTGCGTTGGATGGTTTATACTGGTTTCCGTCCCATTCTTTCGTTCACGTGGTAGATCCACGTCGATATGATATTACCATTCGAGCTTACTCGGCTTAAAATGGCGCTCTTCTGTATACGAACAGGACTCATGAAATTTATTTCGTATCTTGGCACCATTAATGTTATACGACTGGTTTAATTGCACTCGCCCACCCCTCGATCTGTGGCTTCGCTCTTATGATTTTGACAAGTCGACGGTGGCGATCCTGTCGTATTAGGTTTTCTGGTAAACCCTTGATATTGTGTAGAGACAGTTTTCCGCGTTCATCATTTGTTGTGTATCTCTTCACCTGCAAGGTCTTTGCTCTTCAGGGGGTTTACTTACCTCAGTTTACAAAGGATATTTGTGGCTTACCGACTCCGCTGGGACGCTACTGGGTAATCATTTATACCCTCGTTTTTTTTTTCATTTTATGCTTTAAAGATCAGGCTCGTCGCTTAGAACTTGCCATACTTTGATTCTGAGGAAGTCTTCGAACGTTAATAAGATGAATTCGTTTCGTTCTGGAGATTTTTTGTTATACCCTCTCTGCAAAATTTTTGTTGTATTCCATTTCCGATTTATTGTTGACATTGCTCCTCTGTTGATTTCATTGAATGATAACTAATTTATTTTGTTAATACTGTGTAGCGTCCAAATTTACTTGCTTCGCTTCGCTTCAGGAGAACGACAGCCATTCACTCGGACGTTGTGAGGTTCGATTTTCCTCCTATCTGTACATATATGTTTATTTCCTTCTATTATTATCCTATAGAATTTCAATTTAATCGATACTGCGTTTACAATTTTTGATTTCAGAGAGCTCGTAGGAACCAAGAATCTTGGTTCACAGGTAATGCCTTGTTTTTATGAGCATTTTCTCCATTCGAACATTTTTCTAGCAACGACGCTATTAAATAATTCCTATCTTGACTTGGTTTTTCGACACATAACGCAAATTCATTCGTATGCCTTTGAAAGCAGTTATGAGCCCTTCCATTTCTATGGATGTTAACCTCGTCTTCCTTGGCGTTTCAGGTCGGTATGCCTGTGGGAACACTATCACCCTCTCGTTGCGTTATTTCATCTGATGTAGAATCATTTCTCTCATATGATTTTACACAGTGTTCGTTGAAGAACGAGACTCTGTCAGAGTCAGATTGTTAAAATGTTTTCGTTCGTATGTTGGCGCTCTTTTAATTTTGTTTTTATTGGGATAAGGGTTTTGGTTCTCAGACTCTAGCCTTATAGGCTCAGACTCTTATAGAGTGTATTACGACTTTTATATATATATATATATAGTCACTTATATTTTTATGTTGCCATAATTCCAACGAAGCTACAGCTTAATTTTGTATGGACTGTCTCCTACTTCCTCGAATGGAGTGATTCGTGTATCCTATTTAACATAATGGAATTTCTCTTCATTTACTATGCTTATCATAGCAGTGACTGTATCTGATATAATTCTCTGTAGAGCTAGTATTGTTCAGTTGTACAAGATTTCTCAAATATTTATGTTTTGCATGACTTGTATAAGAGACTCTCAAGATTTCTGGAGAGTTATATTTCATTTTAATTTTTCTTTTGATGTACCTGTATATTTATTCCTGTAGCTAGATAAGTTTAACTTGTACTATATCTAGTTATCATGAGCTAGCACTCTTCCTCTACTCATGTTTAAACTGAAATTACTTTACTAAGATCTCTCTATACATATAATTGCATGCATAGACTTGTGTGTCCATTCTCATATATATATAAAATAAATATGTAGGAAATACCAGGACTATATTCTAGTAGGTTTCAATGCTCTTCTTGTTTTCCATGTATATATATTTCTATTTGGATCTTCTTTTCATTTTCTGATAGCTATTCACATCTCTTGCATACATAGCTCTCTGGTTCTAGCTATTTCTGTAGAACTGGTCATGTTTTGGGATTCATTCCCTTGCTACTTAATTACTTGTTACAACATTAAGGTTTTCTACTCTTCCATTTAATCTTAGTTAAGGGAAATAGTAGTTATATTAACTGTTAATGTGTATAACTGTGGAAAATATTATACCTCTCTGCTCTTTACTTAATAATTAATTCTGCACTCTATGCATTTACTTCCTCTCTGCTCCATTTTTCACAGAAACAGATTAAAGTTACAACTTTGTGCTTCATGAGACATTAGAAATCTCCAGCTTTTACCTTAAGGATTTGTTTAGAGACTTTGGAGAAATTCTCTTTAATTTACCTACTCATGTTCACAATTAGGTGCAAATAGAGCAGAAGAAATTTACAGTAAATTATCTGTAGAGGATATGTATCCTCAGATTTAAACCAACCTTGGTTTAGACTCTCTGTTGGATTCTACTCTACAGAATTTTTCTCTACCACCATACAGAATTATAAGGGTGAATGCCTTATGATTAATTCTGTTAAAGGTAGTACTAATAAATCTAATACCCTAAAATCAATTTTTTTTTATGTAGCCAATTCATACCACAGTAAGGAAAAAACACAGTGCAACTTACAGACATACCACTCATGCAGTCGACCAACCTCCCAACCTTAGAGTCCTTCTGTCTCCCAGAACTCACCCCCGAGCTAAGATCACCTCCTAGAATAGATCAACCTCTAATCTGTTTAGGAGTAGCTTATTTAAGCTATTTTTCCCCAAAGCCTGTTTCTAATTCTGCGTCCAGAATATCAGGATGCTTTTCTTCCTGTTTGCCTAGGCTTCCCATTTTTGGGATTCTTTAAAGCTCTTTTATGCTTTCCTCAGCTTTTCCAGCTTTTTACTTCTTCCCAACTACTTTCCTCATCATTGGGGAAATTTAGATTCTTCCTCAAAAATCTAAATTAGAATAATTTCTTTCAAGGATTTTTGAAAGATTATGGGGAATAGTTGCCTTATCCATCCTCATGGATTTAGCAAGTGATCTCATAAATCTCATTTTGGTCAATCTGCACACAATCATTTTATTCATTTCCTCAAATTAAATATTTAATTACATTCTCAACATACTTATCCTTTGGGGTCCACTCCCCTTAGGACTAAAGTTCAAATGTCCAGTTTTGAAATTTAAACACATAAATTAAGGGTGTTACCACTAGATCCCGTTGAGGGCGCATGGTATACCGAACCCACATGTGAAGAAGAGGAGCTTGATCACATCTGAATGTGACGAGAGGACGAGGACCAGGATGATCCTGCAATAGGTGGAGTATTCAACTGGGAAAAGAGCAGGGAGTACTTTTCTAACCTAGATGAAGAATTTGAGAAGTGGAAGACTCTGCTACATGATGTTTCAACCCTATGGTGCCCTCGGATTGCAAGGACTCTCTATTGCATCACTTCGGAGGTAAGGGACCTTCCCCACTTTGATGGGTCTAGTACTGTCCAAGATTTTGTAAGAACATTAGAAGCTAGGGTGCCCAAGGATCAACGATTCTGGGTGCTCAATATGGTGCTATGCGGCACACCTGCTCGATGGTGGGATACCCACAAGAAAGCATTTCTGGACTGGGAGACGTGTCGGGATAGGATGGTGCTGTGATTCACACCCCCTGTCGATGTGCGCACGAAGATATTCCTGGGGCCCGAAGCTCCCCGTGTGCATCTGTGTATATGGACAACCAAGTGGGTTGAATGAATGCCAGACGAGTGGATCCATCTGTTTATACATGCCCTGGGCCCTATCCCCACTACGTGGTACTTAGATGCTGAATTACATCAGCGGACCTGCCATTGGGAGATATTAAAAGAGGACTTCCTCAGAAAATTCAGACTCATTGGGGGAACATAAATGCTTGAAGAAGCCCTACAAGACATTGATTTGTTCATTTTTAAGAAGCCTCACCTTCACACCCCACCAGATTTTCTGACATGGGAGGCCCAGATGCAAGACATAATCAACTGCTAGAGCTTAGCGATAAATGAAGAGAAAGATAACCTGTGGAATATCTCTATTCCAGAATCTGAAGGGGAATGTACTGTTATCTAGACCATCACTCTTAAATGTTGATGTAATGCAACCTCTCCGGCTATGCGAGGTTAACATTGGGACAGATGAACACCCTAAATTGGCGAAAATTGGGGACTATTGGGACGAAGGCACTGTGGGCAAAGTTGCCGAGCTACTAACAGAGTACCAGGACTTATTCCCTACAAAGTTTTCTAAGCTCAAGGGAAACAGGGGACCTCAACATTATGCACATCAATCTAAAGCCAGAGGCATGTCCCATCAAGCAGTGGCCCTACCGATTGAATCCTAAGTATAAATAAAAGGTCAAAGAAGAGCTGGACAAAATGCTGACCGAAGGTATCATTGAACCAGTTGAATAGTAAGATTGGATCAGTCAAATGGTCATTCAAGAGAAAAGAACAAAAGGAGAAATACGTATCTGTGTGGACCTCCGAAAACTAAATGATTCCTGCGTTCACGACCCCTTCCATACTCCCTTCTCCGATGAAATCTTGGATAGTGTGGGTGACCAGGAGGCCTATTCCTTCACAGATGGATTCTCGGGATACCATCAGATCAGAATTGCACCAGATGATCATAGTAAGACCACCTTTGCCACCGAATGGGGCTCCTTCCAGTACAAGGTCATGCCCTTCGGTCTTAAGAACGCACCTGCTATCTTTTCAAGGGTCGTAGTGGCCATGTTCAAAGAATTTATCCATAAGTTTTTGGAGGTTTACCTCGATGACTGGATGGTGTTTGGATTAGTAAAATATCATTTCTCAAACCTACGATTAATGTTGGATGCGTGTCGGAAGCACTAGATCTCCCTGAATGTCAAAAAGTGTGTCTTCTGTGTGCCTTTTGGAATCTTGCTTGGACATATAGTCTGTCGGCAGGGATTGATGGTTGATCCTGCGAAGATTGTTGGAAATTATCAACCCTGGCGCACTTCTACAACAGGAAATACGCTTCCATTCTCAACACATGCTATTGCTGTGAAATTCATTCAAGGATACGCCTATTCACAAAGACCCATGGAATGCTTACTAAAGAAAGTGTCTTTTTTTTTTGGAATGATATGTCGAAGAGCTTTGAACCGCTTCTGAAGGAAGATAATTTCAGGCTCTATACCGATATCTTCAGACTGTCAAACATTTTGCACATACATGTTGATGCGTTTCAGCATTTCTCGAACTGGCCTTATGCAGCCCGGTTAAGGGATATTGATCATCCGGTTGCCTTTTCCAGTCAAAAAATCTCAGGAGCTGAACGTAATTACTCTACCATTGAACGCGAAGGGCTAGCTATGGTGTATGCGCTACAAAAATACCGACACTATCTGCTGGGGGGACATTTTAAGATGTTTACAGACCATTCGGCTTTGAAATACCTAGTCAACAAGCCTGTGTTTGGGGGGGAAATTTGCCGCTGATTGTTGCTGTTTCAAGAATATGATTTTGAGATCATCGTGAAGCCTGGAAGGTTGAATGTAGGCCTAGATCATTTGTCTTGTATTGATAAAGGGGAAGAACCCACTAAATTGGATGAAGGCTTACCTAATGCGCAGCTGTTTACCATTAAAATGGTGGATGACTACTTTGCTGATATCATTGAGTTCCTTACTATGGGTATGGCCCCTGCTGCGTATTTGGTGCAACAAAAAAAGGAGTTGGTTACCTGAGCAATAGACTTTACTATCATCGTAGGATAGCTATACAAGCTAGGTGCAGATGAAATACTCCATATATACATATTAGAACATGAATGACCCACCTTCCTCGCAGAAGCCCATGAGGGAGTCGCTGGCGGCCACTACGCAGGCAGGGCTACAACATAAAATATTTTGAGTGCTGGCTTGTCGTGGCCTACCTTGCATCAGGATTCATACACCTATTGTAGAATGTGTGATACCTACCAATGAACTGGTTGCCCCTCATGACGTAGTGATATGCCGTTACAACCTTAAATGGCCCTACAAGCTTTCGATAAATAGGCCATTGACTTTATAGGATCCATTAATCCACTAGGCAAGAAAACTGGCGTGTGCTACATTATCACTGCCACTGACTAAGTCACATGATGGGCTGAGGCATAGGACGTGAAGGATTGTACTGCTGATACTGCTGTGCACTTCATCTTTGAGGAGATTCTGACCAGGTTTGGCTACCCGAAAATATTAAGGAGCGACAGAGGTACGTATTTTGTTAACCAAACGATTCAAGTTTTGAACAATGAATTTCAGATTCACCATGCCAAGAGTACACCATACCATCCCCAAGCTAATGGGATGGTGGAAGCTTTCAACAAAATTTTGGAGCAGGCATTAACAAAGGTTTGTAATGCCGATCATAGTGATTGGGATATTCGCATCCCCTCGGTCCTATGGGCTTACTGGACGACCTGCAAAAAGTTGACCGGTAGGACACCTTTCTGAATGGTCTATGGCAAGGAGGCCATCATGCCCATAGAATACGTTGTTCCTGGCCTACGCATTGCAACATTCACAAATATGGCAGACTATGATATCATAGAAGAACGCCTGGCACAACTGGTAGCATTGGAAGAATATCGGTTTATTGCTCAGTTTCAACAGCAGGTACAGAAAGCTAGAGATAAAGCCTGACATGATCAACACATCCGGCAGAAGACATTTGTTGCCGGTGATCTTGTCTTGTTATATGACAGCCAATTTGTGAAACATCCTGGCAAATTCTGGCAGCACTGGCTTTGACCCTACATAGTTCAGAAGGTTACGAATGGCGGAGAAGTCTAGTTAGCTACCCTGCGCGGTGACCTCCTCCCTGGTTTTGTTAATAGAGGTCGACTCAAACCATACCAGGCTGCGAATCATGGGGTCGCAACAGTGCCGTGACTAGGGACGAGTCACAAGATTGTGTTGGGGGACTGTTGGAATGGGGTCTCCTAACAAGTTACGAAGCTGGTTCATTTTGGTTATTTTTTATTATATTTAGTATAGTGCAGGGGTTTTGGGGTGGGTCAAAGCCCTAAATGCATTGTAATGGGTTAAAGGGTAAACTAGGGGTCCGGAAACCATGGGTTGTAGACCATAGGAATGTTAAAGCTAGATTGTTATAAATAGAGAGGCATTTCGGATTGTAAGAGGTAGGATTTGATGAGCTATTGATGCGATCTATTGTGTAAGCGATATGTTTTGGTTTTTGGGAACAGACTTCTGCTGGCTTTGTGCGCGGAGATCCTAGTCCAACTGTGTGTAGACCCTGCTGCTGTGTGCGCACGTTGGGAAGGGAATTGTAAGGAAAGGTTGATGAATGAATGAATACGCAAGATTATTATATCTGAATTTGTGAGTACTATTGAATGAATTGCTGGTAATTACTGTGTTATGAATTTTCTATCTTTGCGTAGCGAAGGTCTGTATATTGAATGATTGGATCTGTTCCATTCTGGTTATATCATGCTGTGAAATTCTGTGTATTTAATTGGATCTAGATCTGTTATGTTCTAGTTATGTAACGTTGTGTTGATGTTATGAAAAGCATATAATTTTAGATCTAGTGCACATGGATGCAATTGGATACATAATTAACCCTATGCAAAGACAAGGTAATCTGAACAGAACGCAGCCCTGCTTGCCTTACCCTTCATTTCTCAGGGTGTGGAAACCTGGTTCCAGCACCCACCCATACTACTTCGGGTGAGATTGTGACCTGCGCAAGTGGGTCATTGTCGAAAGGGCTAGTAGTATAGGGGGTTTTTTGGCAAACCTTGCACACTGAACCTAGGTCAGGACCCCTCAAGCCAACAGTAGCAATACAAGTTTATTTTTTTGTTGCTGTTAAAGTTGAAATTATATTGAGTGGTTAATAAATAACAAGAGGTCAATACACAACTTGACCTTGGAAAAGATACATGAGAGACTCACACAATTATGGACACTTATGGGTAGCAGGTACAATAATTAACTGCTCAAACTCTCTTCATTGTTAAAAATGGAAAAGCTAATAGGATCAGGGGATCTGAGGCTCGAGAGGAGAGAGAAAAAATTAATAAGATCTGGAAAGAGTTGGGAGGAAAAAGGGAATGAAAGGGACCATGTCTGGTAAAGGATCAAATGATAAAGACCTTTCGCCTATGATAGCTGCATCTAGTAGTCACTAGTTGTTAAACTAGTGAAATAACATTTTGTTATTTAAAAAAAAAAAAAGACTGATACATTTTATGTTTTTTGGAAAGTTTATTTTCCTTGTTGTTATTATGTAAAATAAAATTGGTTATCGAAAAAAAGTTCCACAAAAAGGTAAAAAGCTGATGGTAAAAGTATTCCAAGACTGGGAGGTGGTTGGGACAATTTGAACAATTACCTATTCCTCTAAGAATAAGAGACTTATCCTCAGTGAGGAATACGGGTTCTGTTCATGATCTGAGGAAAAGAGTGGAGCATTTCCTGAGTTGGTAGAGACCAGTGGAAATAATTTAGTGTTCTTGAAAGTTTCTAGTACTGACTAGACAAGGGTCTTGAGGTCACATCAGAAAAATAATGTCACCCTGTACCTCTTGAAGAGTGGAGCACGGGGGCAAGAGGATGACGTAATTGCCTCTCTTGAAGTTTGGGTGGAACATCATCAGCAATGATCAAATTTAGATAAGTATATGGCTATTTTTGGTAGTTAAATATACAGGAACAATCTTATAGGAAATGTACACATGTATTAAGTAAATTTCTTAAAGCTGTATTGTATTTGTTCCATGTTTGAAAATAAAGATGTGTTGTGAATCATTTATGGTATTGGTAGGTTATTTAATGCACTGTAAAATTATGATAAGAGTTTTACATTAAGTCTCTATGTTGAGATAAGGTAGTAAAACAGAGAGGTATCATGAAAAAAAAAACTATGTAGAGCTATTTAGGGGTGAATACAGTAAGACATAGTTACTGTTATAGAAGCAGAATTCTGTTTTGAACATGGAGCAACAAATCATCATTTTAATTAAGAGACAAGAGAAAGAAAAGGTAGAATATAAACATGAAAGAAAAGTTATTAACCCAAGTAAACTTCAAAAAACTCAAGCACACATATCTTATCTGTTGGAGAGAACTGTTGATTTTGGGTAAGAGAAGAAAACCCAGAATGCATCTTTCCTCCTACTATGGCTATACTCAGACAATTATTTGGGTGTCCAGTCACCAAACCCTAGAAGAATGAAAACTCTTCTTGTACAGATTTGTTATACAACTATTTTATAAGTATTAATTGCTCAAGTAAATGTATTAACTAGTAGACATGTAAATACAAATTAAGGAAAAGTAAATAAACAATCGTGCTAGAGTATCATTTATCACAGATTTTTCAGGAAAGAAAAACTGTGTGTGTATATATATATATATATATATATATATATATATGTATATATATATATATATAACTGCTATGGAGTATAACAACATGTATAGCTATAAAATGGAGAAATTATTTATGTATGAATGCAACTGGAATGCCTTTGAAAACACATTTTTTTATAACACAATTTTCCATACCAAAATGAACCAAATAGAATCCAAACCAACCATGGCTAATCTTAAACATTTCCCAGAAAATCAATCCTTCCAAAAATTATGAAATCCTTATAAGAAAAGTTTGATAAATATAATAGAGACTGAGGGATTGGGTCTAATGTAAAAGAATTCATGAACCCATTACATAACTTATAGAAAATTTAACAAACACCACTGTTCTTATTATAGTAAAAACTTCACAGAATAAATACCGGTTGGCTCTCGCGAGCTAGTATGGAAACACAGTAAGTAAAGACTAAAACAAAAAACCCTAAGGACTATTAAATCAACATATGAGTACATAAATCGCCAGCTAGAAGGAGAAGTTCATGCTGACAAGAAGATTAAGATGGAAATACCTGTAAGGTAGCATAGGGCTTTTAGTAGAAGAACCGATTTAAGGAAATTAATAGTCAAAATCTGATATTTGGTGAAGTTGTTACCTGTAAGAAACATGGAAATTGATAGAATTAGACACGGCAAAGAACGCTAAACAGAGTCATAATTAAATAAGCAAATCAAGGAATTTCTAAACGAAAAAAAGAGAGTATAAATTAAGCTTTTAAACCTTTTGAAGTTTGCAAAGGACCAACCTCTAGGGGATAAACCCAACCTTAGTGTCTGAGGGTTACACTCCTTTGAATGTTTGGAGTGAAACAAAAATCGGAAAGCATACTTTAAAAGTTGAATTAAACAAAAGTTAACTATTTAAAATAGAAAACTAGCTTTACCTACCTGTGAGCTGAGGTGTTGAATAGATGAACCTCCATGGTGACCAGAGGGAAAAGGCGGAAGTCCTAGTCGGAATAACCTTCGGGGTTTGCTAGTTCTAGACTGCGGTCCTAGGGTAGATTGAACCCAGTCTAAGCAACATTTATTCCGTGTGTTGTCTCTTCCATCGGGGAATACAGCTAGCCAATAAATCCACAGACTATTACAATGGAAAACCTAAAAAAAAGCAGTAGCAGAGTCAAACCAACGCCAGAGTAGAGTAGAATGAGGTTATGCGAATAGGTAAATGGGTTTTACCAAAACCTGTTTCCCGCCGGGTAAACACCACCGTTGATGGAAAAATATCAGAGGACAAAAGGAGGGACAAGTGGTCATAAAAAAATGGACCCAATCCCAAACAAATCCCCAATTCTGGCACCACATTACTACGCCAGTACCATGACAAATACCATGGAGTACCATCATAAACTCTAGCAATAAATGGAATAAAAAAATGTGCACCCCAAGTGAAAAGATAGAAGTGGTTTAACTGAAAACAAACAAATTAGTGGTTAAGTAATGGTTAATTCTTTTGAAAACGATAATCATAACTTTGGTTAACAAGAATTTACAATGGTATAATTCATTTGGTAAAGTAATAATTTGTGACATGTAACAATTAAGGTGTAGATTATTTTCTTTTTATTTTCCATATGTTACAAGTCGTATTAGAGAAGAGTACGCATGCTGGGAACCTATGGGTCATCTAACGATTTAAGCTGGGTGTATATTGATGCAAAAAAAATAAGAATAACAAGAGAAATTATGAGAAGGGGGTCAATGCAACAACCACCGTAGAACATCGGGGAACCCAGACCACGACCCGAAATGAATCCTGAGATGTGGGTTCAGCTGAGTGTGGATCAGCACTAGCAAACAAGTAGATTTTTGGAGGAACAACAACACCAAACTAGCATTTTGTTAAATACAGTGCAGAAGCTACAAGAAGAAATAGTGTGAGTTCGGAGTGATAACGAGCGCTTGATGCAAGAGCAAGAAAAGATACTCAAGAGCCTTTCAGACAAGAAGAATCAAGGAATGGAACAACCCAGTGCTGATAGAGACATGCAGGAAGGTAACAAGTGACAAACAAAGGACCACACCACTGACAGAGTGGAAATAAGCCCTTCACAGTGAAGCAACAAAAACATAAATTATAATGAGGCAGAGTCTGGCAATGTGTCTGATCAGCAAGAGGTTAAGAAGAAAAAAGTGGAGCTTCAAGGTGAGTTTCGAAAAATAAAACCACCTACATTTGATGGAGAAGCTGAGGAGGTGGCAGAGGCTTGGCTGATAAATATGAATAAATATTTTCAAGTGTACGAGTACAGCAACAACCTAAAAGCCAGATTGGCCATGTATCGGTTGAGAGAAAACTCTACCCTGTGGTGGGAGGAAGTAAAGAATGTTCATAGCATTGAAGACCAAGATGTTACATGGGAATCGTTCCAGCAATACTTTAAAGATAAGTATTTAACAAAACATTTTTATGAAGAGAAATCTAAATAATTTTATGACTTGAACCTGGGGTAGGTGACCATGGACAAGTATATCACTAAGTTTACCTCAGTGTTAAGATATGTTCCATACCTCAGGGATGAAAAGGCTAAGGTACAAATATTTATGAGCAGTCTGGCAACCCATATGAAGGAAGGAATCGAGTTCATAAATCCTATAACCATGGACGAAGCCATTTGTAAGGCACGAATGTGTTACCAACAGTCCAAGGAAAAAGAGGAAGTGGGGAAAAGTTGGCAACCAAAAAAGGGACAGAAAAACAACTCAAACTTCAAGGGTGCCAAAAGTAATAATTTTAAGAATTCTGCACAAAGTTCTGTAAGAAATCTGGTTGGTAGAAATCATCAAAGAACCCGATGGCCAGTTGAAGAAAGGCCTACAAGAGCTTCTAGCAAACCAGAACAAGGAAAAGTGTCCAAGCCACCTCTGTAGTGTTGGGGGTGTGGTGAGGCACATTATTATAAAAATTTCCCACCACAAGAGAGAAGTGAAACAGTGGAAAATTTGCAGGAGGCTTCTAAAGTAGGTGATGTGGCTCAAAGAATATCGCATATCAACACAACGTTGGAGGATTGATAAGTAGATTATCAACCAACAATGATAGAGTTGGAAAGTAAGTTACTATCTCAATCTGTTTATATTTTCGTAGACCCAGATGCAAGTCTAAGTTATGTTAATCCAAAAATAGTGGAAGTATGTAAATTAAAAGGGCATAAATTCAAAAATCCTTGCTTGGTATAGCTAGCCACAGGAGAAAAAAGAAAAGTAACTGCCAAAATTCCAAACTGCACATTGGAAATTTTATACCAACAATTAAACATGGAATTGAACATATTTCCATTGGGGTCTTATGATGTTTTTCTGGGTATGGATTGGCTAGAAAAACATTGGACCCTTGTGGACTGTAAAGAAATTATTATTTATTACAAAATACAAGATGGTAAATGCAAAGAGATTTAGGGAATCAAGAAACCACTACAACTACATCCTATTACAACATTCCAAATGAGTAAGTGTATGAGGAAGGGATGTCAGATTTATGCTATCCAGGTGAGATATGCCAATTCTAAGGAGAAATATCCTATGATTTAAAACATACCAGTGGTACACGATTTCATGGAGGTATTTCCAGCAAATATACTTGAATTACCGCCAAGAAGAGATATTGATTTTACCATTGAATTAATACCAGGAGCATCACCTGTGTCAAGGGATCCTTACAGAATGAGTGTTACATAATTAAAAATGTAGTTATAAGAACTACTGGAAAAAGGATACATTCGTCGAAGTGTGCCCCCTTGGGGAGAACCAGTGTTGTTCGTGAAGAAGAAGGATGGAACCATGCAGATATGCATGGATTATAGACAATTCAATAAATTAAAAGTAAAAAATAAATATCCTTTGCCTCTTATTGATGACCTGTTTGACCAGGTGAACGAGACTACAGTATTTTCAAAAATAGATTTAAGGTCTGGATACCACCAGATCCGAATCAAGGATGAAGATATTTATAAGACTGCTTTCCATACTAGGTACGAGCATTTTGAATTTGTGGTGTAACCTTTTCGGTTAACAAATGCAATAGCGACATTTATGAGGTTAATGCATGGTATATTTCATCCTTTCCTGGATAACTTTGTACTCATATTTATTGATGTTATCTTAATCTATTCTAAGAACCAAGAAGAACATAGAGAACATCTAATGATTGTGCTGGAAATGTTAATAAAACAACAGTTGTACGCTAAGTTGAACAAATGTGATTCCTTCAAAACATAAATCAAATACTTGGGCCATTTTATTTTAGCATAAGGGATTGTTTTTGATCTAGATAAAATCAAGAAAATCATGGAATGGCGAGTTCCCCAAAATGTGGTGGATATCCGATCCTTTATGGGATTGGCTGGTTACTAACGAAGATTCATTGAAGGATTCTGTAGAATTGCTTTTCCAATCACCTCTTTGGAGAGAAAAGGAAAAGTATTTAAGTGGACTATTGAGTGTTGGAATAGTTTCGAGAGTTTGAAGCAGCTATTGAACACTGCACCAGTGTTGAGGGTAGCTGACCCCAACAAGGAATTTGATGTGTGTATAGACTCTTGTAAAGAGGGAGTTGGCGCAGTTTTATCTCAGTAAGGAAAAGTAGTGGTTTATGAGTCAAGAAAGTTGAAGGAGCATGAACAAAGATATTCAGTCTATGATCTAGAGTTAATAGCAGTAATGCATGCACTCCAGGTATGGAGACACTACCCGCTGGGAAAGAAGTTTGTGCTAAATATTGATCATAGTACTCTAACCAGCTATTTCAAACAAGCTTATTTAAACTCTCGATAGGCAAGATGGAATGATTTCCTAAGTAAGTTTTATATGGACATTCAACACGTGAAAGGTAAGGAAAATCGAGTAGAAGATGCCTTAAGTAGGAAGCTACATTGTGTTTATGAGATTTACTATAATCAGCTTGAATGCAAATTCTTGGATCAAGTGAAAGAGGGAGCTGAGAAGGATCCTGAATACCAATTCCTATGGCAGCAAATGGAAAAGCCTAGAAAGCAAGGAAACACTTCTGAATATGGAGTTAATAAAGAAAAAATGCTAACCTTTAGAGGAAATATATATGTACCAAATCGTGTGGATCTAAAGGAGCTAATCATGAATGAATATCACCGAAGTAACTACGCAGAAAACGCAGGATACCAGAAAATGTTAACTGCTATTAGAAAAATATATTTCTAGACTGGTATGCGTAGAAACATTGCTGAAAATTTAAACAAATGTTTAGAGTGTCAACAGGTCAAGGTGGAGCATCGACATCCTGTAGGATTGTTGCAGCCCATACCAGTACCTAAATGGAAGTGGGAGGTCATATCCCTAGACTTCATTATGGGTTTACCACGTTCAAAGAGGCACAATGACTCCATCATGGTGGTGATCAATAGGTTGAGTAAGTATTCACATTTTATACCTGTATAGTCAACTTACAAGACTATACAGATAGTAGATATTTTTATGAGAGAAATATTCAGATTGCATGGTATTCGAAAGAATTTTATTTCATACAGAGATGTGAAGTTTACTTCATCATTTTGGAAAACTTTGTTTATAGGTATGGGGACCCAAATAAATTTTAGCACTGCTTATCATCCCCAGACGGATTGTCAAACATAACAGGTAAACCAAGTTCTAGAAGACATGCTGCACATGTACGTGATGCAGTAGCCAACCAAGTGGGAAGATTATTTACACTTGGTTGATTTTTCTTATAACAATAGTTATCAGGAGTCCCTTAAGATGAGTCCTTTCGAAGCTCTATATGGGAGGCAATGTCACACACCCATAAATTGGAGCAGCCTTGAAACAAAATTAATGCGAGGACCATAAATATTGACTGAAATGGAATCAGAGGTAAATAATATCAGGAAAAATTTGAAAGCTACACAAGATCGGCAGAAGATATATGTGGATAAGAAGAGGACTTATCGAGAATTCGAAGTGGGTGATAATGTGTATGTGAGGATAAAATACAAGAAGAGTACCTTGAGGTGGGCCTCTTGTGCAAAGCTATCCCCTAGGTTCGCTAGACCTTTCCAAATTTTGGAAATGGTAGGACCTGTGGCATATAGGTTGGCTTTACCCACCCACATCTGGGTACACAATTTGTTTCATGTGTCCTTATTAAACTGATATGTGCATGATTCGAAGCATGTAATTCATTGGTAGAATATTCGGGTAGGATAAATTTAGAAAATCGTAACTTGAAACATGAATTCTTTATAAAATTTGACAAGGAACTTTGCTATTTGTAGGTAGAGCTGAAAGGCGAGTTTTTGGTTGAGCCTCAACACATACTCGACATGAGAGAAATTATGCTCTGGAAGCGAGTCATCACCCAGGTTAAAGTGCAGTGAAAGAACTTCAGCCCGTATGAGGCCACTTAGGAGGACGAGGGATTTTTACGTGAGGCCTATCCAAAGCTATTTCTTGAGCTGGAGTGAAACACCAAGGACGGTTTTACTTATAGGGTGGAAGTTGTGACAACTGCATTTAGTATTCACTAGTTGCTAAACTAGTGAAATACCATTTTTTTATTTAAAAAAAAATGAAAAGACTGAGAAATTTTATGTTTTCTAGAAAGTTTATTTTCCTTGTTGTTATTATGTAAAATAAAATTGGTTATGGAAAAAAAGTTCCATAAAAGGTAAAAATATGATGGTAAAAGTATTCCAATATTGGGAGGTGGTTGGGACAATTTGAAACTTATCCCAGTGAGGTATAGGGGTTCTTTTCATGATCTGAGGAAAAGAGTGGAGCATTTCCTGAGCTAGTAGAGACCAGTGGAAATCACTCAGTGTTCCTGAAATTTTTTGGTACTGAATTGACAAGGGTCTTGAGGTCACAACAGAAAACTATATAAACTTATCCTAGTGAGGTATAGGGGTTCTTTTCATGATCTGAGGAAAAGAGTGGAGCATTTCCTGAGCTGGTAGAGACCAGTGGAAATCACTCAGTGTTCCTGAAATTTTTTGGTACTGAATTGACAAGGGTCTTGAGGTCACAACAGAAAACTACTGTCCAGCTGTACCTCTTCAGGAGTGGAGCACGGGAGCAAGAAGAGGACGTAATTTCCTCTCTTGAAGGTTGGGTGGAACATCATCAACAATGATCACATTTAGATAAGTATCTGGCTATTTTTGGTAGTTAAATATACAGAAACAATATTATAGGAAATGTACATAGGTATCAAGTAAATTTCTTGAAAGTTGTATTGTATTTGTTCCATGTTTGAAAATAAAGATGTGCTATGAATTATTTATGGTATTAGTAGGTTATTTAATGCACTGTAAAATTATGATGAGAGGTTTACATTAAGTCTCTATGTTGAGATAAGGTAGTAAAACTGAGATGTATAATGAAAAACAAAACTGTGTAGAGCTATTCAGGGGTGAATACAATAAGACAAAGTTACTGTTATAGAAGCAAAATTATATTTTGAACATCGAACAAAAAATCATCATTTTAATTAAGAGACAAGAGAAAGAACATGTAGAATATAGACATGAAAGAAAAGTTATTAACCCAAGTAAACTTCGAAAAACTCAAGCATAAATATCTTATCTATCGGAGAGAACTCTCGATTCTAGGTAAGAGAAGAAAACCCAGAATGCATCGTTCCTCCTACTTTGGCTATACTCGGGCAATTAGTTGGGTGGCCCAGTCACGAAACCATAGAAGAACGAAAACCCTTCTTGTACAAAGTTGTTATACAACTATTTTATAATTATTAACTTCTTAAGTAAATGTATTAACCAATATACATGTAAATAAAAATTAAGGAAAAGTAAATAAACAATCTTTCCAAAGTATCATTTATCACAGATTTCATAGGAAAGAAAAATTGTGCACATATATATATATATATATATATATATATATATATATATATATATATATATATATATAACTACTATGGAGCATAACAACATGTGTAGCTATAAAACTGAGAAATTATTTATGTATGAATGCAACCGGAATTCCCTTGAAAACACATTTTTTTTATAACACAATGTTCCATACCAAAATGAACCAAATAGAATCCAAACCAACCATGGCTAATCTTAAACGTTTCCCAGAAAATAAATCCTTTCGAAAATTCCTAAATCCTTAACATAAAAGTTTGATAAATACAACAGAGACCAAGGGATTGGGTCTAATGTAAAAGAATTCATGAACCCATTACATAACTTAGACAAAATTTAACAAACACCACTATTCTTATTATAGTAAAAACTTTGTAGAATAAAGACTGGTTGGACCGGTTGGCTCTCAAGAGCTAGTATGGAAACACAGTAAGTAAATACTGAAACAAAAAACCCTAAGGACTATTAACTCAACAGCTGAGTACATAAACCACCAGCTAGAAGGAGGAGTTCATGTTGACAAGCGGATTAAGACGGAAATACCTGTAAGGTAGCATAGGGATTTTAGTCGAAGAACCGATTTAATGAAATTAATAGCCAAAATATGATATTTGGTGAAGTTGTTACCTGTAAGAAACATGGAAATTGATAGAATTAGAGACAACGAAGAACGCTAAACAAAGTCATAATTAAACAAGAAACTCAAGGAATTTCTAAATGAAAAATAAAAGTATACCTTGAGCTTTTAAACATTTTGAAGTTTGCAGAGCACCAACCTGCAGGGGATAAACCCAAACTTAGTGTCTGAGGGTTACACTCTGATTGTTTGGAATGAAACAAAAATTGGATAGTAGACTTTAAAATTCGAATTAAACAAAAGTTAACTATTTAAAACAATGGACTAGCTTTCTGTTCCTGTGAGTTGAGTTGTTGAATAAATGAACCTCCATGGTGAGTAGAGGGAAAAGGCGTAAGTCCCAGTCGGAATAACCTTCGGGGTTTTCCAATTCTGAACTATGGTCTGAGGGCAGATTGAACCCAGGCTAAGCACCATTTTTTCTGTGTGCTACCTCTTCCATCGGGGAATACAGCTAGCCAATAAAAATATAGACTATTACAATAGAAAATCTAAAAAAAAATTGTAGCAGAGTCAAACTACCACCAGAGCAGAGTAGAATGAGGTTATGCGAATAGGTAAATGGGTTTTACCAAAACGTGTTTCCCACCTAGTAAACACCACTGTTGATGGAAAAATATCAGACGACAAAAGGAAGGATAAGTGTTCATAAAAACTCGTACCCAATCCCAAACAAATCTCCAATTCTAGTGCCACATTACTACGCCAATACCATGACAGCTACCATGGAGTACCATTATAAAATATAGCAATTAATGGAATCGAAAAATGTGCACCCCAAGTGAAGAGATAGAAGTGGTTTAATTTCAAACAAACAAATTAGTTGTTAAGTAATGGTTAATCATTCTAAAAACGATAATCATAACTTTGGTTAACGAGAATTTACAATGGGATAATTCATTTGGTAAAGTAATAATTTGTGACATGTAACAATTAAGGTGTAGGGTAATTTTTTTTAAATTTTCCGTATGTTACATCGCCATTGATCGCCCAAGTCCAAGTGTGCAGTGGCTCGGGGGGGGGGATGATTTTGGGAGAAGTATTAATACTCAGGTAGGAATTGTGTATTCTTCTTCTGGAAACAACTAAGTAGTTGTTCTTCTTTTTCAAATAATGTTGAATGAGCATAGAAGTAGATAAGCCTTGCTATGTTTTTAATGATACATCGTTGTATGTATATATTATAGGGAATTCCTGTAGACCTATCTTATTCCTTATTGTACATTAAAATTTCACTTCTGCATGCTACAAATTATAGAGGGTTCTTGTAGGCATATGGAAATATTACTGTGTATTGATACGACAATGATATATGATTAATTTATAGAGAATGTATGTATATATAAAAATGTATGTCTTTAGTGACAGGTTGGTAAAGAATCTGCGCATAAGTCTAGATGTGCTAGTGATGCAAATAGACTGTGAAATGGTACTCAACTCACCTAGAATCAAGGAAAGTTGTAGTGAGAAAGTTAGACCAGGAACCCAATTAAGGGTAAACACGAGTAGTCTTGCTAAGGAGGGGAAAGGGTACCTAGTTGAAGGGAGGAAAAATCAATATTATAGGCTCTGGAAGATAGGGAAGAGTTATGAGACAAATAAACTAACATCGGAGTAAAGTCGAAGATCGTGAGAAAGAAAGTGTAACAAAAATCATAAACAGAAAATAAGTAAAGGCAATATACTTTTATATACATTTTCATAACATATCACAACAGAATACATCGACCAACCAGATGATATTCCAAACAATCTAAGGAAAAAAGATATTATAAATTCTCGAAAGTAGTAAATTATTAACCATAAAACAATGAAGACAAGTACATTAACCCAATCACTAATTCACACACTCTGTGCCTAGGGTAACTCGAGAATGTTAAACATTAACATAATTAATGCATAGAAAAATAATTTTCTAAAAAATATACAATATTTCATACAGTAACCAGAGCTTGAAAAGTAACAAGGTCAACAAGGAGAATATACATAAATTTGGAACACTGTCTGAGGTTCTCGAACGTGGCCACCAAATATTACATATAACCAAAATTTCTTAGGTTGGCAGAGTGTAGTTCTCTATTCAAGCCTATAAAACAAAAAAAAAGATAAGTGAAAATTTTCGATACACACAGATGCCATAACTTTGTTCATAACCAACTTAAAAACAACCGAAGGAACCATGACCATTATTGAGAATACTTTCCTTTGAACCATAAGTAGAATTTGGAGAAATACCTGTGAAAGGGAAACAATGGTCATGACAAAGAAATTCATATGAGGAATCAGCCATCCAATGAAAACCAACAATTCACAAGGTATTACCTGCCATAAAACAACGTAGGGTTAGAGATTCATTAAACCCTGAGAATCATAAAACGATAACCCAAAAACAATTGAAAAAAAATTGTGAAACCTTACTAGTAAGCAGAGGATAAGCATGCCCTTCCATCCATGTCACGGACAAGTTTAAAGCAAACTAGGGTATGGTCACCATAGAAAACTTGGACGCCATAATCAAGTTAACCGGAATGTCAAACCCTAGCCTTCCATTTATGCTGCAAAGTGAGAGGATTTAGGGAATTCTACAAAAGATTTAAGGTTGGAAGTTAGTGCACACACGATAAGGGTAGATCTCAATAGAAAAAAAACACCAGATAAGGGTAAGAAAGGCACCTTGACCTCACTCAGCAGGAGGGGTTTCAACCCATGAACTAGAGTGAACTGAAAACACAACCCAACCTGCGGTGACCACACTTTGGGCATAAAGATTGTAACCAGGTCCTTGAAAGGTTGTAGTAGAAAGATAATGACGAAAGGGAAACTGAATACTGAACAAGAGTTAGGGCAAAGGGTTTAGAGTTGTAGAGGAAACCCACTTTCCGCTATGTCGGCAAAGTGAGAATTTCTCCGGCCCTCCTACCCGATATTCAGTTACCCTAACTACTATGATCGTCAACTGTCGATCCGAGAAGGATAATGGGAGGCATAGATTTGTGGCCAAATCCTGAGGATTAATGGAGGACATAGTACATATCGAGATTAACAATTATTGCAACATCGATTACGATAACATATGAAACTCATTAAAACATATCCAAATGTGAATCAAATCTCAATTACATACCACTATGTTATATTGCCATATATATATGCTATGTGTGAAATAGTATGCAGTTCCCAAGTGAAACTACCAGCTGTATGGTAAGTGTTTTTGGATTTATTAAATAGTGTTCTAGGTATATCATATGGTGACCAATGTTTCATATGAATACATGTCCTATGTTTTTTGTGATAATTATATATATATATATAGTGATATTTAGGGTATGAGAGACATTACAAATGATATCAGAGCTCAATTTCAACACTGAGGCCTAAGTTGTGATAACGATGTGTTGTTGTGTTCAGAATAAACACAAGTAGGATGAGGAGAGGAAAGTTACCATCATGGTCCACCACAATAGTAGATTCAACAAAAAATTCAGAGGTGACCCCAGAAGTATGGGTACAACTGGGTACAAAACAACAAAATCAGACTAACATGCTAATGGATACAACTCAACAACTGCAAACAGAGATGAAAAGACTTAGATTCAAAAATGAGAGGTTGATGCATGAGTAGGATAAAATTTAACGAAGAGTCTATCAAATAAGAAAAATCATCGCATTGCTAGTCCGAGTCCTGAATACAAAACTAGAGAAGAAGAAGTGTATCCGCATAGGGGTGAGAATACATCGAAAGAAGCCAAACACGAAGGATCGAGGGCAAGAGAGTTAATACTGAAGATGAATCAGAGTATGTCTCAAACTAAAGGAAGATGAAAAAGTAGAAAAGGGAATTGGAGGGGGAATTTAGAAAAATCAAGCCCCCAACCTTTGACAGTGAGACAAACAAATATGCTAAAGCATGGATCATCAACACAAACAAGTATTTTCAAGTCTGTGAGTGCGACAAAAACCTTAAAGCCCAATTGGCCATCTATCAGCTTCAGGGAAATGCCACTCTTTGGTGGGAGGAGGCGAAATTAGTAAAAGCTCTAGAAGAACAAAAAGTGACATGGAAAGATTTTCAAAGGTATTTCAAAGGTAAGTATTTAATTGAAATATTTTACAATGAAAAATCACAAGAATTTCATGATTTGAGATTGGTATAGATGTTCATAGATAATTTTGTGACCAAGTTCGCATCTCTGTTACGATATGTGTCATATCTTATGGAGGAGAAGGTGAATGTACAAAGTCTCCTGAGTAGTTTACCTGGGCATATGAAGGAAAGAATAGAGATAGATAAACCTTAGACTATGGATGAAGCAATTCAAAAGGGCCGAATTTTCTATTAGAAAATGAAGCAAAGAGGGGACAATAGGAAAATATGGAAAAATCGGAAGGGACAACCTCAGAATTATAGAGGAAAAACATCCAAGAACTCCAAAGGAACTTATAGGAACTCCCAAGGCAAGGGAATTGGAAGAGGAGCCCTAAAGGCCAAGGCAGAAAGTGAGATGAAACCGGTGGAACAACACAAAAAGACAGATTTTGACACATCCACCAAACCCCCTCTGCAATGTTGGGGCTATGGGGAGCCTCATTACATCAAGAATCCCCCCCACAGAATAAGGACAGAACCATCAAAAAACATTCAAGAATAATCTAGAGTGGAACAAGTAGCCAAAACTTTTCCGAAGATAAATGTTGCGTTGGAGGATCATCAAGCGGAGTATCAACTATTAATGATAGAATTAAAAGATAAAATTCTGAGCCAAACTATGTCTATGCTAATTGACCCTGGAGCTAGCTTGATTTATATAAGTCCAATTTTTTTTGAAAAATGCCAATTAAAATCCCAAAAGTTTAAAAACTCGTGGTTAGTGTAGTTAGCTATTGGAGAAAAAAATAAGGGTTACTGCTAAGTTAGAAGGGTCTACAATCAAACTGGCAGAGAAGCCTGTGGTTGCTAATAAAAATTATTTTACCTTTAGGATCTTACGGAATTTTAATATGCATGGATTGGTTGGAGAAAAATTGGACTATAATGAATTGTAAGGAGAAGATCATTAACTTTGTCGATGAAAATGGAGTTAGACATGGAATTTAGGGGATTAGAACACCCCTGAAATTAAGACATTTTACTGCTACTCAATTGGCCAAGTGCATCCGAAAGGGATGCCAGATTTATGCCATACATGTGGGTTATTCTAAATCTAAGTAGAAGAATACTAATTTAGATAACATTCATATAATCCAAGAATTTGTTGATGTCTTCTTAGAAGAAATACCGGGTCTACCCCATAAGTGGGAGATAGAATTCACCATTGAGTTGATCCCTGGAGCTGCACCGGTGTCAAAAACTCCTTACTGAATGAGTATTCCTGAACTTATTGAATTAAAATTATAGATTCAGGAGTTGCTAGACAAAGCATATATCCGTCCTAGTGTTTCACCTTGGGGTGACCTTGTGTTGCTTGTTAAAAAGAAGGATGGCATGCTGCAATTGTGTATAGAATATCAACAACTCAACAAGCTCACCGTCAACAATAAATATCCATTGTCATGGATAGATGATATGTTCGATCAATTCAAGGGCGTATCCATGTTTTAAAAAATAGACTTATGATCCAAATACCATCAAATCCGCATGAAATATGAAGACATATGCAAGACAACATTTCAAGCACGGTACAAACATTATGAGTTTGTAGTGTGACCTTTTGGCCTTACCAATGCCCCTGCTACGTTGATGTGTCTATTGAACAAAATATTTCGTAAGTATTTGGACAAACTTGTAGTGATATTTATCGATAATATTTTAATATATTCCAAAAACATGGAGGAACATAGGGAACATCTTCAGGTTGTACTCCAAATCTTGCGGGAACATTATCTGTACAAAAAATATAGCAAGTATGAATTATATAAGGACATGATTCATTATTTGGGACATGTGATATCCCAAGAAGGAATCACTGTTGACCAAGAAAAGATTAAGACCATCTTGGATTGGAAAACTCCTCAAAATGTCTCCAATATTCGATCCTTTTTGGGATTAGTGGGATACTATAAATGTTTCATTGAAGGCTTCTCTAAGGTGGCTTACCCTCTCACTTCTCTGCAGAACAAGGGGAAATTTTTCATTTAGATAGCGAAGTGTCAAAACAAATTTGACCAATTAAATAATTTTCATACCACAACTCCCATATTAATAGTTGCCGATCCGAAAGTGGAATTTTTGGTTTGCACAGATGAAAGAAAAGAACGAGTAGGTGGAGTGTTAATGAAAGAACGTAAAGTAGTGTCTCACATATCCCAAAAGCTAAAAGATCATGAGAAGAAATATTCAGTGTACAATTTAGAATTGACAGTTGTAATACATGCTCTAAAAATGTGGTGGCAATATCTCCTAGATAAGAAATTTATTTTAAAAATGATCATAGTAGTTTGACTAATTATTTTAACTAACCTACCCTTAATGCTCGAAAAGCTAGATGGGATGTGTTCTTAAGTGAATTTCATTTTGAAATCAAGAATTTAAAGGGACGAGAGAATATGGCAGTTGATGCTTTAAGTAGAAAACTTCATCATTTATATGAAATATACATTAGTCAAGCTAAAACTAATTTTAAAGATATGATTAACGAAGTTAGAGTGAAGCACCCGGAGTACCAATTTCTATGGTAGCAAGCTAAATTTTGGAAAAAAGAGAAAATTAGTTGGGTTATGAGGTTGATTCAAGGGAAATTCTGTGTCATAGAGGCATATTGTATATCCCCAACAATGGAAATCTAAAACAGTTAATTCTGGATGAAAACCACAGGAGTCCTTACACAACTCATCCTGGTTACCATAAATGAATTAAAACCCTAATAAAGAATTATTTATGGTCTAGAATGAAGGCAAAAATTGCTGATTATTTGGCCAGATGTATCGAATGTCAGCAAGTCAAGATTGAACATCAACATACTGTAGGGTTGTTGCATCCTTTACCCATTCTTGAATGAAATGGGAAAATATTACTTTAGATTTTATCGCAAGGCTACCCAAAACCAAGAGACAAAATGATTCAATAATGGTAATAGTTGATAAATTAAGTAAATCTGCTCATTTTATACTGGTGCAGTCCACTTACAAAACTGTATAGATTGCTGACATTTTTATGAAATAAATTTATTAGACTACATAGGTTAGCAAAGATAGTGATCTCAAATCATGATGTGAAATTCACATCACCTTCTAGAAAACTCTAATGTTGGATTAGGCATGCATATTCAATTCAACATTGCATATCACCCTCAGGCTGATGGACAAAATGAGCGGGTTAATCAAGTGCTAGAAGACATGCTTATAATGTTTGTAATGCAACAACCATCTAAATGGGAAGAATATATGCACTTAAAGGAATTTTCTTACAATAATAACTACCATGAATCTTTAAAAACGAGTCCATTTGAAGTTCTATATGGAAGTAAGTGTAGTACACCTATTAACTGCAGTGGTCTAGAAGACAATTTTCTACTGGAACCAGACATGTCAAAGGAAATAGAAGACACAGTAAGGAAAATACAGGTAAAATTAAAGGCTGCCCAAGGCAAAAATAATGTCTGCGGAGATAAACGAAAAAATTACTGGGAGTTTCAAGTAGGTGATCATGTATACGTGCAAGTTAGACCAAAGAAGAGCACCTTGCAATGTGTAGGATGTGCCAAATGGGTTCCTCAATTTTGCAGCCCCTTTCAAATCTTAGCCTGCATTGGACCTATGGCATATCAATTGGCTTTACTAGGACACATAAGAATACATAATGTACTCCATTTTTTAGTACTAAAAAAATACATTTATGACCCTAAACATATTGTAAAATGGAAGGAGATACAAGTAAGTCTCCTAATGTCGATGTAGGTACAATGCATATAGATGCAGGGTGCTTACAAAGAAATATTTCTGACTATGTGTTCTTGGATGTGAACACGTCAAACCCGATGAGGAATTTCTAGTCGTGCCCCTACATATACTAGATCGAAGAGAAGTAATTCTGTGGAAGCAAGCTATCACCAAATTTAAAGTGCAGTGGAGGCACCTTAGCCCGGAAGAAGCCACTTGGGAGGATGAAGGAATTGTGTGAGATTATTACGTAGCTTTGTTTGAACCTTAGAAAACACTAGGACGATGTTTCACTAAAAGGGGGGGAGATGTAAAATCCCCTTTTGAAAACATAAAATTAAAATGATTTTTTATTTTATTTTATTTTAATTACCAAACAAAATGACACTTCCATTTGAATTATTGAACTGAAGAATTAAGATTAAGTAGTAATACAAGTTTATTTTTTGTTGGTGTTAAAGTTTCAATTATATTGAGTGGTTAATAAATTCCAAGAGGGTCAATACACAACTTGACCTTGGAAAAGATACGTGAGAGACTCACACAATTATGAACAGTATGCGTAGTGGGAAGAGTAGTTAGCTTCCTGAACTCTCCTCATTGTTAAAAAGGGAAAATATAATAGGATCAGTGGATCTAAGGTTGGAGAGGAGAGAGAAATAATTAATGAGATTTGGATAGAGTTGCCAAGAAAAAGGGAATGAAAGGGACCATGTCAGGTAAGGATCATATGGTCAAGGCCTTTCGCCATTGATCGCCCAAGTCCAAGTCTGCAGTAGCTCATGGGGAGATGCAATAACGACTGATATCATAGGTTGGGAGGAGTATCAATACTGAGATGGGAATTGTGTATTCTCCTTCTGGAAAAAACTAAGTATTTCTTCTATTTTGAATAATATTTAATGAGCATAGAAGTAGATAAGCCTTGCTACGTTTTTAATGATACATCACTATATGTATACATTATAGGGAATTACTGTAGACCTATATTATGCCTTACCGTACATTAAAATTGCACCGATGTATGTTACAAATTATAGAGCATTCCTGTAGGCATATGGAAAGATTACTATGTAATCACAATTCAATATGATTAATCTATAGAGAATGCCTATACATATAAAAATGTATATATTTGGTGATAGGGTGGTAAAGAATCCATGCATAAGTATAAATGTGATGGTGATGGAAATAGACTATGAAATGGTACTCAACTTACCTAGAATAAAAAAAATTCGTACTGAGTAGGTTAGACTAGTAACCCAATTAAGGGTAAACCAAAGCAGTCTTGCTATGGAGGGGAAAGGGTACGCAGTTGAAGGGAGGAGAAATCGATATTAGAGGCTTTGGAAGAGAGAGAGGCCTTCTGATAACGTAATAAAATAATAGAAGATTAAAGTAGAAGCTCGGCAGAAAGAAAATGTAACCAAAATCATAAACATAAAATAACCAAAGACAATATACTTTTATATACATTTGCATAAAATATTATAGTAGAATACATCGAAAAACATGATGATATTTGAAATACTCTAAGGAAAGAAGATACTGTAAATTCCTGAAAGTAGTAAATTATTAACCATAAATCAATGTACACAATTACATTAACTGAATCACGAATTTGCGCACTCTATGCCCAGGGGAACCCGAGACTGTTAAACATTAAGATAATTAATGCATAGAACAAAAATATTCTAAAAAATATACAGTATTTCATACAGTAACTAGAGCTTGACAAGTAACAAGGTCAACACGGAAAATATATATATAAATTTGGAACACTTTCTGAGGTTCTCAAATGTGGACATCGAATATTACATATAACCATAAATTCTTAGGTTGGTAGAGCATAGTTCTCTGGCCAAGCCTCTAAAGCAAAAAAAAATATAAATGAAGATTTTCAATATGCAGAGATGCTATACCTCTGTTCTTAACCAACTTAAAAACAACTGGAGCACTTGTGGTCATTACTGAGAATCCTTTCCCTTGAACCAGAAGTAGACCCTGGAGAAATACCCATGAGAGGGAAACGATGGTCATGATAGAGAATTACATATGAGGAATCAACCATCCATGGAAAACCAACATGTCACAAGGTATTACCTTCCTTTAAACAACGCAGGGTTTGAAATTCATTCAACCTCGAGCCTCATAAAAATATAACCCAAAAACAATTGAAAAAAAAATTGTAAATCCTTACCTGTAAAAGGAGGAGAAGCAGACCCTTCCATCCCTATCACAGAATGGTTTTATGGATTAAGATAAACCCCATATATAATGTAACAAAGTAAATCAAACCAAGTTATAGCCATCGTAGCTAACATGGACGTGATAATCAAATTAACTGTAATGTTGAACCCTATCCTTCCATTTATGTCGCAGTGTGAGAGGGTTTAGGGAATTCTGCAGAAGAGTTAAGGTTGGAAGTTAGTGGACATGCGGTAAGGGTAGATCTTAATAGAGGAAAACCACCAGATAAGGGTAAGAAAGGAACCTCAACCTCACTCAGTAGGAGGGGTTTCGACCCATGAAACAGAGTGAATTGAAAGCATGACCTGACTTGTCGTGACCACACTCTGGGCATAAAGCTCGTGACCAGGTCCTAGCAAGGTTGTAGCAAAAAGACAATAGGTAACAGTGAAAGGGAAACTAAACACTTTACAAGAGTTAGGGAAAAGGGTTTAGAGCTGTATAGGCAACCCACCTTCTTCTTTGTCGGCAAAGTGAGAACATCTCCAACCCTCCTTCCTGATAGTCAATTACTCTAACTGCTATGATCATCAACCGTCGATTTGGGAAGGGGAATGGGAGCCATAGGTTTGTGGACAAATCCCGAGGATTGATGGAGGATAGAGTACACATTGGGATTAATAAGTATTGCAGCATCGGGTACCATAGCATATGAAACTCCTTAAAACATATCCAGATGGGAATAAAATATCAATTAAATACCACTGTGTTATATTTCCATAATATATATGCTATGTGTGAAATAATACACAGTTCCGAAGACGAACTGCCAGCTATATGGGCATTGTTTTCAAATGTATTAAATAGTGTTCCAGGTGTATTGTGACAACTATTCATATTAAATAGTGTTCCAAGTATATTATATAGTGACCAATGTTTCATATTACTACTTTTCCTATTTTTTTGGTGATAATTACTAAGTTATATAATGTGCAGTGCTAGAAAAGATAAGGAATCAGATTTTAATTCTATCTTTTTTAAGTGAGATCTAAGGTAGGAGATAAATTACAAAATACATCTCGATAAATTTCATATAAATTATATGTCAAGCATTCCTTGTTAGGATTTTTTATTATTATTGTGATATGTGACAGAATCGAGAGTTTAGGTGTGCTCAAAAATAAAAATAAATGTGAGAATAAAATTTTATAGCATAAACAACAATTAGTATGATGACTAGGGTAAAACAAGTAGCACATTCACTTTATACTGTGTCCAATTTGACAATTAAATAGATTTTTAAGTACATCCATCATATATAATTTTTTACACAAATTGCATAGAACTAGAGATGGCTACTGCATTTTTTTTTCTTTTTCGAATTGAAAAAATATGGAAAAAATAGTAGCGAAATATATGCACATCCACCCAACATAGACCTAAAAAAAATGATGAAAATGAAATCAATTTAATAATGGACCCACATAGGCATAAATAATTTTAATCACGGAAGCACGGTGGGCCTTGAAAGTTCTCTTTCCCACCTTACGAACCTCCTGTGAACCACACCAACATTCCTCGTCCCATGTAGGAGAAAATAACAACAAACGCAAAAAAAAACAATGATAACTGACATTCTCATATAAATGGATAACACAATCAGACAATTGATTTACCTCGATTTCCGTAGTTAGGCCATGAGCATAGACATGGGTGGAGGTACTAGATGTAGTATATCTACCATCATACGCATCAAGGCTACAAGTAGTTTCAACAATTCTAGAACAGCTGCATAATGAGTGACTTGGTGTACATGAAAGAGTTCATTTCACACGATGAGGTCTAGCGTCAAATGACCAATAACTAACACTTCAAGCTGTGATCCAATGACCAAAGGCTTTTCAATCATCTAATAATAAATATGAAGGTGCAGAATGGTGCAGGGTGGCATATAGGGGAGTCGTTATGAAAGTGAACGCCCGTAAAAATTAAAATTTCAAGTAGTATTACTATTTCATATTTTTCTTATTTTCAAAAGTCAATTTAGTTTAAAATCTAACTAATATTTGTTGAAATTACAAATTTAAGTCTTATTTTCTACCAAACCTAAGTATTGAAATATAATTTCAAGGTATTGTATTATATATATATATATATATATATATCTTAAATTTCATAAAGTGCTAATTTTTTTTTCATGTTTTTCACTCTAAAAGAGGTTTGCATATGAAGAGATTTGATCCCTCTTGGCTCATGATAGGTTCGTGGCTAAGATGGATTTATACTCATAAATAATTATTTTACAGAAAATAAATATATACAAGCTTTGGAATACCATAGGTTAGATAAGGTTCATGTAATTATTAACCTTGATTTGATATAGATAAATGACATTTCAAATATGCATATATATGTGTGTGTGTGTGTGTGTTTTTAGTTTATTTGACAATGTTTTTCATTTTATAAAACATTTAACTATCATGTAATAATGAATATATAAAAAATATACTCTTGTAACATATTGTAAAATATTTGATGATTCTATTTGTGATGATATACAATATTAACAGATTCTTTCATAATAATAGTGTATATATATAGCTTATGAGATCAATATAACAATATAAAAATAATATAAACAATTTTCTTTCATCTTCTAGTTTTTACATTTTAGCATTTTGAAGGTAGAATGTTAGAATGTAATGTCTTGTTTCTCTCTTTTTCACATGGAAAATCTTTGTATCCATGCAACATTACTATTTAGATTGAAGAGTAACGTTCCTATTTTTCCACATGGCTAAGTCTTCTCCTTCCCACATTACTACATCTAATGTAGGGTGTAGAGTTGAGTTTCCAAGCTATTTTTTACCTTCTTTTTTTTTTTTAAATTTTGGTGACATTTTTCATGTGGAATATAGATTTTTTTTAAATATTTTCCCTAATGTAAAGTCCATGAATTCCATCTATTGTAGACATCTTTGTTGCTCTTTCTCATCTTCGCTGATTCGCCTCCTTCTCAGATTGCCACATTTTTTCTAGAGAAAAAAGCTATGCGTTTTTTGGTTGTTCTTTCCTTTGTCAACCTGTATGAATTTCTATATTCTTCATGTGTAATAAAGAGTTATTTATATCTCTACCCATGGATAAGTCCGTACATATTTATATCACCATATACAATTTCCAATTTGATACTTTCTTTTCTAAAATTTTGCATTCTGCATATGGAATGTAAAATGCAAAGGGTGTTGTTTCCTACCATGTTTGAGTCTCCACATTCCCACAACACCACTTCCTATGGATACTATTGATGTGTTTTCTTCCACTCTTTATACAAATAGAATTAGGGAACCTCATTCATCAATTAACTCTTCATTTTAAGTTTATACCAATTAAAATTCTTATTTCTTTTCCCTACCAAATCCATCATTTCTTCCCAAAAAATATTGATGCTCATGGTGTGTGGAGATTTAATCATTGGACTTGAATGACCATAATTACGCCCCTCGTTTACCATTGCTTGCACATTATGAATAAATATTAATACACTTACCTACCACCCTATACATGGGTTTCCATATTTAATCTACACATATGAAGAAATTCATCCTTCAAGTTGGTTGCTTCCATGTTATCCGAAATTACATTGAACTCTCAAAAGGATAACAACACTTTCTCATTAGCTAGTCCATTTTCTAGATAATTTTCTTTGTACTTTACATGGAGGGGAATAATTCATGGGATGATTGAAATGCTATTGGATATTCAATCTTGTAATTAGATGAGTCTCCAACTATGTGTGATATTTCCAACATGGATGCCATTCAACATTTTTCTAAAAGTGTTCACCTATATTATAAATTACCATTCCACTATAAATTTTTCATACCCATGAATATAGATAGGGATAAGGATTTTCTCAAGGGCTTCTAGTTTAACTACAAAATTTTCTTCTACCCCTATAAAGGGCCAGAAAAAGCACTACGGTTATGATTGGATGAATCCCTAAAAAATCCTCCTAATTTTCATGGTCATGGATTACGTTTTGACATCTAGTTTTATAAAGTCTAAGGGAGACAATGCTTTAGCAGATCTAGATTGAGGAATAAGAGAGGGTTCCTTCTACAAAATATTCCTAGAATCCATGTCTTACAGACCAAAGATTCTTTATTTCCTATTATAATGCCTTTTTAATTTTAATGGACAATTAAAAAGAATAGATAATTTCCTTATGTTTCAAGAAAATTCTACCTGTAATATCTCCTCTCCCCTTCTCTCATCTTTAAATATATGTCTATTATTTTCTTTCCAAACCCCCCATAGAAGAAATCTTAAAATATGCCACGAATCTTGTTTTAGCATTTGTTTTCCAAAGGGGGAGGAGTGTAGTTTGTAACAACCCCAGGTTGATTTTCCAAGTAAAAATTATAAGACCAAGGTCCTGGGACATGTAATCCAAGCTGAATGTTGGAAAAAAACTATAGTGGGCATCACTTTCAGTTTATTTATTTCTATGGAAATTGACAAATATATTGGAAAAGGAAAAGACACATTAATTGGAATTTATTTATGAAAATAAAGGAAAATAGGAGAAAAGCAAGCTGAAGAGACACATATTTGCATGAGAAGGAAATTAGAGGAAAAATGAAGAAAAATGAAGAAAAATGAGACATCAATGATAAAAATTCACCTTTGGAGCAAGTGTATGAAAGGAAGGAGAACAAGCACTTTGGAAAGAAAACAGAGTAAGGAAAAGGGAAAGCAAAGGAAAATCGAAGGAAAGCAAGAGGAAGAGTTGATCAACAACTTCAACAAGAAGATATTGAAGGTAATAGGTTGTAGGTGTGATTTCCTAGCTGATGTGTGAATGTGGGGTACATGCATTTGTTTATGTGGTTCATTTACTATCATTGGCATGGGTTTTACTAACTTTTAAAATGGTTTCAACCTTTCCTTTCCGTTTCCTAGATAACCATGGTGTGAAGGGATATATTTATTGTTTGAGATTTGGGTTGCCGAAAGGTTTTGGAAATGGGTGAGGTGGTCTCAGGAAAAATCCCAAGGGTTGGGGTTGGATATGGTTTTCTCTGGTAAGCCCTCTAAAAGTGGGCAGAGATAGGAAAATTCCTCAAGGTATGGTGAAGAATTTTTGAGGCGTCAAAGCTTGTTTTGGTTGTGTGATGTCGACCGATTTTGGTGAGATCACAATAGTTTTGGGGTGGAGGTGGCTTAACCTCTGGATTCCATAGTTGATTATTTCACAGTTTATCCCATGAGATCCAAAATTTATGCTTGGAATATGGCACAGGTGTGATTGTCAGAAATAAATATTTATTTCAACTCAATCGATGGTCGGGTGATAGGTGGAAGTCTCTAACTTGGTTGGATTTTGCATATGTTAATAATAGATATTTTTTTATTATACACTATGAGAATTTATGCCAGCTATTATGTTTCTTTAATGGTTTTTCTGTTAAGGTTAATAATCTGGTTATATGTAGGTTATAAACATGATTTAAGATGTTCTCTAGATATGAATCTTGTTATGATTTGATAATTGAATGAATGGTTCATTAATTCATGGGATAAAAAGTGTTATTGAAACCACTTGAGAGGGAATTATACCGTCTTAGTGACTTCCATATGAAGTTCAGAGATTTAAGATCATATATGAATTCATGACTTGTAGCTCCTATGTTTGTCATATGTTTGACGACATGTATGTCATGAATAGGCATGGTTAGGTAAAGTTCTTGTTCAATTTTTTACTGATTAGCATTGTTAGCATATTATTTATGCTTCTAGAGAGTTACAAGTAGTTTTGGGCAGTGGTCTAGAGACTAGATTAAAAAGTGGTTCAAATCCTGAAATCGCAGACATAGAACTGGAGCTGTTGGGCCATAAACACATGGAGGCAACACTATGAGTGTAATTATAGCCTCATAAACATATGGAAGCACTTTCAAGGGTGCGATTATGAGTCTAGGTAAGTGAAAAAATATTCCATCTCATGGATTGGTCACTTGGGATGGTTGTTTGGCTTATGGGTAGTTTGTATCCCCTCAGGAAGGTCAGAAAGGTTTTAGTTTGCAGGCCCCACTTCCTTAACTGGAACTTGGAGGTTGAGTGATGTCATAGCAACACTTCACTTCATATTTACCAAGAGGGCTTGTAAAATTGGGTAAATTTGTGGGATGTCATGTTATAGATTGGTATCAGAGCTTCCAAGTTCAAACACTTGGACTAGAGGGGATAAATATATATGGTTATGCATATATAGTAGGTTAGGCATGCATCGTAGTGGTTATTATGATGTTTGTATCATCATGATGCTATTGGTATGTTATGATTATGATATATTGTCTGAGATGGAGCAAGACATGTAGATTATGAAAGTGAGGTTGCACCACTGGACCTTGGGTAAGAGTAGATCGTCATACAATTTTTTATGGTTAACATGCAAGCATGCTGGTTAATGGATTTTTTATGCATTATGGTTATATACATGCCTACCATTTTATTTTTTTTGTGGTTATATGCTAGTTAATCAATGTAGTCATATGCACATGCATTGGTTAGGCATGCATGGTAGTTAACTTGTTGTTATATGAAGTGCAGTCTTATGCATGATGATTATGGTAATTGCGGCTAAGATATTGATGTTATATGTGTCATGTTAATTTGGATTGGCTTATGCATATTTTTATGGTTATGATATTCAGGTATGAGTCGATATACTTGTTATATTTTGTTGTACTAATATGGACTAACTTGTGCAGATGCGATAGCCTCCCCTACGATACATTGATGTATGAGTGTAATTATGTCAAATATTTGGTCTATCTAACATGGTATGTTTACAAGAAATAGAATATCAATGATGAAGAGAAGATTAGTGTACTATGGTTCACATGAATCCCCTTATAGGCTTGACATGAAATTTATGGAATGGAAAAGTGGCATGATTATGTGGTATGTTTTCAAGTAAAAATATTATGAGAAATAAAAAACAAGTTTTGGAAAGTGTGGGTAAATTTATTAGAGCTTTGGAGATCCAATTTCCATAATTGAAAATTATATATTGGGCCATTATAGGAGCTTCCTCCCTCTACCTTAGTGTGGAACATGGAGAGTAAGGGGGTATGTTTACAGGTTCTTTGAATGCTTGATTAATTGCATCATATGAAGTATGTGTCTATAATATTACATGAAGGAATGATATTTTTTTAAGACCGTTGTACTAAGACAATATATTCTGAGAGAATTGACATGTACTTGAGTGAATAATGACTGTGGGTTCATTATGGCATGGTTGTTAGTCTTGGTAAATGATGATTTCAAATTAATAGAAACGATTTCTTGATCTTTGGAACATGTGACTGACATGTGTGAACAAGTTACAAAACAACATGCTTGGTATTATCATGACAAGGTAACAATTGATTTTTTTATATAACTAACAAGTGGGTGATATGATAACACATAATAATACTCAATCGCAACAAGGAAAAAGGTAAAAAAAAGGAATTGGGTGAGAATTAATTTGGTTATGTTTGGAAACCACAATTCTGAATGAATGAGTGCTTTGCATGAATACATGAAAGCTTATTAACCTCAATTTTATCTGGAATTATGTGGATATGTGCGATATTCATGAACATGTATTTGACAGGTTTTTATCTTAAGGATGCTATTTGAGGTAAGAGAATAAGTTTTAATCTTGAAAATGCACGAGTAAATGCATAAGCTAATGTTGTGTGATGCATGCATGATAACCTCTTTTTAATTATGGTTGGATTCGTTAAGGGAATTGGAGTCACTAGCGAGATGATATGTGCATATGTTCAGTTACAAGGAAACAAGCTTGGCACAACAAGGTAAGGTAAATAGTATATTGTTATATTTTTTATGCACTACCAATTGTGTGTTTATGGTAGTATCATGTAGGGGATTGCATGGAAAAATAGACTACCATGAAATATAGAAGAAGGCTTGGATTGAGATTTCCTTTGGAAGCAATGGGAACCATGGGGTTGAGTCACAATATTTGTTGCTAGTTTTGCACTTTCATTATTTTGTGATTTTTTTGGATTTTTCTTGTGGTTTTTTTATGTCTAGTGCATGGCCATGCCACTTTTTTTATGGTTCCATATTACTATTTTTTTTTCATGGTATTCTTCTTGTTGGTTTATATTTCTTGCCTTTTATGTTTTGAGGGTATTGGGAATTGGTTGGGGAAAGAGGAAAGTTAATGGATATTGGGGAGAGTTGAATAAAACCCAACACATAATGTAAGACCCGGATGAGGATCGATGCATGAGTAAAGGGTAAATAGAGGAAATAATATGACAACAAGTTGGATTGGTTAGGTCCATTGGGATAAATGGATGGTGGCATGATAGTCATAAGAAAGGTAACCAGGAAAGATAATGGATTGAGGCATCATATGCCTTGGCTATGTTGGGAATTATTGTTATTAATGTTGTGCATGCTATGCATAGATAAAGGGAGTTCTCTTAACCTTGACCTTATGAGATATGGTAATTTCGTTGTGATCATGATTATGCTAATGTTTATATATATATGAATTCCATTAGCTGACAAGGTCATCAGGGATATTTATTATGGAAGAACGATTTCTTTATCTAGGTGATTTACATTAAAAGGTTCCTCATTTATGAGGAATAAAGTGGGTAGAGTTTCCTTGGAAGACCTATGAGGCTAGTATCTTGTGGATATGATTTGATTTTATGTTCTTATAACTATGCCTATGTTTATGTTATGGATAGGATATTCTTAAGGATACAACAACAGAATGAAAGCAGTGTGATCTACAACATGCTTGAACAAGCATGGATAATGGAAACAGCTACAAACCCTGAATTTGGGTTGTGGATGCATGCAATAAAGCATGGGAAAGACACTAGAGGTAAGGTTTCTTAGTAGAGATAGTGTGGTGTCTGGATGTGCAATACTATTGTTGTGTATATGTTGTACATGTTTTCACTTGTATACATGTAGTACTATCTTATGTTTATTGTGTATTCGTCCTATCGTGACATGTGTATTCGTTGTATTGTACCACGCGAACATATATATGTTGTGATTGTACTCTGGGTATAGACGTATTTGTGGTATTGTACACTGAGTGTAGGTGTATGTGTTGTGTTGTACACTGTGTATGTGTATGCGTTGTACACTATGTATGTGTATGTGTTATACAATGTGATGGGAAAAAATGTATGTGATTCTCTAGGCCATTATTGCTGATATTGAGGGTTGAGGTGGTTTAGCCTTTGGATGCCCTTGTTACTGATATTGAGGGTTGAGGCAGTTTATTCTTTGGATTCACATGTTTCTAATATTGAGGGTTGAGGCGGTTTAATCTTTGGATGCCCTTGTTGATGATATTGAGGGTTGATATAGTTTAGTCTCGGGATACCCTTGTTGCTAATATTGAAGGAGGAGGAAGTTTTGTCTCTATATTCCCTTTTTTCTTTGAAAAGAAGCCACCAAGTGATTGCAGAGTTTGAAAATCAATCTATTGTGTGCAAATTTTTGAAGAGAAGAGAAGGCATTGGGTGCTTGTCATGTTTGGAAACTGATCCAATGTGAGCATGTGATTGAAGAGAAGAGAAGGAATTTGATGCTTTTTAGGTTTGGAAATCGATTAAGTGTGTGTAGATAAATGACAAAGAATAAAGGGAAAAGTAAAGAACCATTTGAAACATAAGTATAAGTATTTTATTTCAGTTTTTAACTATGCATGTGATCTATGATTCTGATTTATGATGATTTCATGTGATTTATAATTATTATTTATGATGGTTGCATTTTTAGCTAACCGGATGTGATATGTTTATACATGACGATTTTTTCAAAGAGCTAGTTGTGACTGGAAGTAAGAAAAATTGCAAATGTACGCTATTAAAAGGCCAAAAATGCAGTATGCTTTGAATTTATCCAATTCCTTTTAAGTCTAATGGAAATTATGTTCTTAGTGCAAGAAAGTAGGGAATTTCCCAGTTTGGGTGGTTGAAACTGACTACAAGAATTAGTAGCAACAAGAGGAGGTATTAGTATGATGGTAAAGCATTCAAGAGTAGGGACATTATGGGACACTCGTACCCAATAGTATCAATAGATTTCCATGAGCATGCTATGACTAGTATGATGGTTTTGGGGCAGAGATATTCCTTGGTTTGTGGACCTTATGATGCGAGGAAACCTTGCTAAGGGATGGATCACCCGATGGACTGTGTAGTAGAGAAGGGGATGAAATGAAACTTGGAAGGTGAGTGACTACATGGAAGAGGTCACCAAATTTCCCGAGGGACTATGTAGTAGAGAACAGAAGGTTGGGGAACGCATTTTTTTTTATCATTAACATTTCTATATGGAAACAAAAGTACATTGGGAGTGTTCCCTAGAACAATGAACCAATAAATATTCATCGAGGGAATATGTAGCACAAGTTTTGTAGCGCTGGACATTGGATATAGGTTTGAATTTGGTAGTGGATTTTAGATTTCCTAGAAAGGAGTTGAATCCTGGTATTACTTTGAGGTTGGAGGTGCGAGCCTCAAAATTACCTTGTTGTTGATGCAGACATCATATCCTTTTATTTGTTGGTTAAAGAAAATATGAATATGTGTATATGTGTATTTTATTGTCAATACCATATCTAGATGGATTTATAAATCTCCATAGAAAATATATGTGGTTGTTATTGTAAATATCATAATGAGATATGTTATAAAGCTCCAAAAAGCGGTGTGATTGCCATGTTGGTCATGGTTTTAAACAATTTTTTATTGTAAATATGCATCGAGATGGGTTACAAAGATTCATAGGAAGTATGTTTGTTTTCAATGTTTTGTTGGTCATATATGTGATGGAACAACGAGGACAATGTTTTCCCAAGGAGGGAGGGTTTTGTAATAGCCCTGTGTTGATTTTCCATGTTAAAAATATAAGACCAAGGTCATGGGACACGTATTCCAATTTGAATGTTGGGAAAAGCACTATAGTGGGAATCACTTTTAGTTTATTTATCGATAAGTAAATTTGAAAATGTATTAGTAAAGACAAATATGCATTAATTGGAATTTATTTATGAAAATAAAGGAAAATAGGAGAAAAGGAAGGTGAAGAGACACAAATTTAATTAACAAGGAAATTAGAGGAAAAATGAAGGAAAACGAAGAAAACAAATAAATGAATGATAAAAGGGAACTTGATAATGATTTGACATCTTCTTCCCGCATTTGGAGTAGGTGTATGAAAGGAAAGATAACAAGTACTTGGATAAACAAGAAAATCTAGGAAAAAGGAAAAAAAGGAAAATAAAAGGAAAAGAGAGTGAAATCAAATGGAAGGTTGGATCAACAACTTCAACAGGAAGATATTGCAGGTAACATGTTGTAAGTGTGATTTCCTAACCCATGTGTGAATGCATGGTACATGCTTTTATTTATGTGGTTTAGTTGCAACTATCATTGGAATGGGTTTCTTCGGGTTTGATAGTGGTTTCATCCTTGCCTTACCATTTCTTGGATAACCTTGGTGTGATGGGATTTATTTATTGGTTGAGATTTGGATTACTGGAAGGTTTGTAACTGAGTGAGGTGGTTTCAGGAAAATTCCTCAAGGTATGAAGAAATTATGAGGCATCCAATCTTATTTTGGTTGTATGATCTCTTCACCGATTTTGGAGATATCACTGCAGTCAGAAATGCTTCAATCGCTGGGTGGAAACAGGAAAATTCCTCAAGGCATGAAGAAATTCTGAGGCATCCAATCTTGTTTTGGTTGTGTGATCTCTTGAACGATTTTGGAGAGATCACTGTAGGTTGAGGGTGGAGGTGGTTAAACCTTTGGAGTCCCTAGTTGTTTATTTCTTGGTTTATACCATGATATCCTAGATTCATGTGTGGAATATGGCATGGGGTTGATTAGATAAAAGAAAGATTTGGTTCAAATCAATCTATGGTCAGGTGGTATGTGGAAGTCCTGGACTTGGTTGGATTTTGCATATGTTAATAAGAGCTATTTTTCTATTATACTCTACGAGAATTTGTACCTATTATTATGTTTCTTTGATGATTTTTCTGTCATGGTTAATAATCTTGTTCTATGCTAGTTATAAGCATGATTTAAGATGTTCTATAGCTATGGATCTTGCTATTCTTTGATAAGTTAATGAATTCATGGGATAAAAACTGATGTTGCAACTACTTGAGAGGGAATTAAACCTTCTTAGTGATTTATAGATGAAGTTCAGAGATTTAAGATCAAATATGCATTCATGACGTGTAGCTTCTGTGTTTGTCATATTTTTGAGGGAATGTTTGTCATTGATAGGCATGATTAGGTCATGTTATTGTTCAATATTTGAATGATAATCATTTTTAACATCTTATTTATGCTTCTACAATTTTCACATAGTTATGGGAAGCGATATGGAGACTAGCTTAAAAATTGGCTCAATTCTGGAATTGTGGGCACAAAACTCAAGTTGTTTAGCCATGAATGCATGGAAGCAAGCCTGTGAGTGTGGTTATAGCCTCATAATCACATGGAATTAGTGCTAAAGGTGTAGTTGTGGGTATAGTTAAGTGAGAAAAGGTTTCAGCTCAGGGATTGGTTACTTCGGGTGGTTGTTCAGATCATAGGTGGTCCGTAGCCCCAAGGAAGATTAGAAATGTTTAATTTTGTAGGCCCCACTTGCTTAACTGGAACTTGGATGTTGGGTCATGTCATAGTGACACTCCATTTAAAATTTACCCAAAGTGATTGTAAAAGTGGTTAAATGTGTGGGGTGGCATGCTACACAGTTATTTTATGGTTTCTTAAATGTTATTCCTCCTTATATTTGTTTTCTTGAATGTAATGGTATAATCAACCCATGGAATTTCTACTTGGGTGCGTTATTTAAATAATTTTTTTGGTAAATCATCCTCTTATTTGCACATGAAGTAGATCTATTACCCTTCAAATCCTTTTCTTGAAGCTTATTCATGGCCGACTTTCCATCTAGCTAACAACCACAAGAAGGTTGTCAATTTTATCCATATCCTTGGAATATAGACTCACTACCATATATTTTATCTTTCAAAAATGTTTCTCTTTACCTCTCAATTATAATAAAATTCAAACTAGAATATTCCTATCCTTGTCTAGCACGGACAAATATTTTTTTGGACCCAATTCTCAACTATAATTCTTCTTCTACAAGGTCTACGTACTCTTATGGGATCTGTGGAGGCTAGGTTTTTACTAATTTATAATTTCTATTTCATTGATATCTATGACACACCTCTCCTTCCAATTGTGAGTAATGTGATACCATTTCCAAGAGTGGAGGAGGTTTCTAGATTCTATAGAGGTTGCTTCTCTATTTGGTAGTTCCTACTAATGTGAAGAGTAATACAAAAATATGGAAAATTTTCTTTATCTTATTTCTTGATAGTGGTCTTGTAGTAATTATTTCCTCCTCTAAGCATTATTCCATATCAATGTGCTAACATGTGTCCCTCCATTCTTATGACTTCCTACTGCTCAACATCACTTGCATTTTTTTCTCCATATTTAATTCCATAACTCCCCTTTTATATTATCAATCTACACAAAGCTAAACCTTGTTAAGGGTTTTAAGGCCTTTGTATCCATGGCTTCCATGGTATTTTAGTAGATAGACTTTACACAAGAAATAAGGGCCCAATTTCTCTGATTTCTACAAAATCCCCATAGGAAATAAATTTTGATATTCTTTATGGATTTAAGGATCTTGGATAAAGTTTCCAACATGAAAAGCATGCATAAAGGTGCACCCTAAAAAATATATTTAAGTAGGTTTAATATGTATGGGATTTTAAGAGATATAAAGGTCCAAGAGATTAGTTCTCTTTCTATATCTTAGATAGGAGGTTTTCTCAAGAAATATTCCTCAAATAATTTTCTATAAAAGGAGCTTTTTAATGTTTTAAGGAAAAATAAAATTTTTGGAGGTTCAATATTATTATGATGTTGTGCTAGGTTATTAAGGGAACATTGAGGAAGAGGATGACGAATTTTTCCTAGTTAATGATGATTCTAGGAGCTAACAAGAAATAACTTAGGATTTCCCAAGCAATGTATAATCTAGCGGGAAGGAGGATCTAAGTTATTAAGGACTTCAAGGCCTCTTATAATGCTTTAAGTCAAATCATTGTGAATGGAAAAAGAGAAATAAGACCTCTCATAAGACCCTCTACCATAGGAATGAATGGAAAATGAGTAATATGGGATCCTCATCTCATGCCTTATGAGGGGTTGAAAGGGGATAGAGGAGAGGCATTAACCAAAGATGAAAATATTATTGAAGAGACAATTTTTTTATCTAATTGGCGTAGTAGATACTAAAGCTAAATGTTGGTAAATTTGGGAAATTAAAACCTAATTTAAATGATAAAATGATTTGGGCAAATCAATTTTGATGTGCATACCTAGATTTTTGTTAGATTTTCGGGAATGAATTCCTTCATGTCCCACATTAATTCTAATTATAGGCTAATTACCTTAGTATGAAGTTCCTTCTTATATAAAATGATGTGATACATGATCAAATTTGGTATATTAGCTATAATAAAATTGGTTATTTTATCGTAGATTGCATTACAAACTGATATTAGCCTAAATTTGACCAAAGAATTTGATCTCTCTTCTTTGAGGATAAGATAAAGGAACAATAATTTATTGCTTCCAAGATTCGTTGTGTAGGTCTAGATTCTAAACCAACACTTTCCAAGAATATATATATCTACCAAAACATATTATTTTGAGTAGAAACATATTGTGAATTCATCCCATCCTAGATCTTTTCCTATAGTCATCATCATAGCTATTCTTCTATGTATCTAGAATACATATTTTTCATTAGATTCTTATTCTTCTCTAGAGTAACCAACATAGGGATATGGCTCAATATTGAGTTCATAACTCCTTGTTTCATGATATCTAGCTCTAAGAGGAGTTGATGTAATAATATTTGAGCTCCTTTTCTTTGTCACCATGCCCTTCCATCTTTTCTCCTTTGGATTTATTTAGATAAATGATTTTTGTTTTCACATGTCATTGATTTATAATAGGATTATGAAATAATTAGGAGTTCATTTCACATTCCTTAAGACACCCAATGCTTGAATTTTTTCCCTGTAAAATTTTCTCCTAGTTTTATGTCATTTAAGTATATTCCTTTTATCTATTTTCTTTTAGAGCTAACTCTTTATTCTTTCTTTCATGTATAATAATTTATCAAACCTCCTCCATTTGGTTTTATAATTCACACCAAGTGGGAAAATATTTCCAAATACTTCTTTATTCCCATTCTTAAATTTGGTATTTAGTTTATTGAGGCACTATTAGAATTCATAAATAATTATTCCCTTCATTATATCAACATACTTCCATCGTTGCTTTGTATTTTCTTTGAAAAATAGGTTGTCAAAACAAATATTTTCAAATAAGGGACTTGATCTAGGGGACCCTTGGACTTCCTTGGTAAGCTATATTGTCTAGTGATTAGATTCCACTCAGGGTAATATTTATAATTCAAATTATGCTCCTCTTTAGATGAAAGGTTTAGTTATTATAATTGTAATTTAACCTTACTACAATTTCATGCTTACCTTGTCTTTTATTGTTCAAATCATGACAATCATTGGTGGTCATTATGTCCATTAATCATAATCCCAATATGGTAATATTAAAAGTAATATTGTCCTCCATCAAAACCCATCATGTTTTACATCACCCCGACCTCCTCCAAAACCCATACTCCTCTACGTTATTTGTCAACCAAATTATCATGGGGAATTGAACTTGTGATGAGTGCTATAACAACCTGCCTCATCACCATTTAACCAAAACCCTACGGACAAACAAATTATCATGTTAAATTATCCCCTAATAATATATTGTTTCTTATTTATCATTTCCCTTATATATAATTATTACAGATCCATCTTAACCACAAATCTACCATGCATTGAGAGGGATCAAATATCTTGATATGCAAACATATTTTAGAGTGCAAAAGTTGAAAAAAAGGTTGCACCTCAAGGGATTTAATACACACATGTAACTTTTTATTGTTTAAATTACAATTTTACATGCATAAATGGATAAAATACCTTGTAAGTCTCTTTGGATACTTAGATTAAGTAGACTACAAAACTTAAATTTGTAATATCAACAAATCTTTGATATATTTTAAACTAAATACCCTTTAAATATACTTGAAAAATAAACAAAATGTGAAATAGTAAGACTACTTGAAATGTTTTATATTGTTTTGAACCTAAATTTTATTTATTTATTATTATTATTTTTATATAACATATACATATATGCATAAATGCCATTATAATAATTTACTTAATATGGACATTAAAATATTTTATTTAGGAAGCACATTTTTCATATTAAAATGTTTTTCTATTATTTATGTAGTTTTAAGTACTTGTCATTGTTGCTGAACAACACAATGAAATATTTTATTTATGACCAAAACTAATTTTTTAATTTTATTTTTATTAATATTTTTTAAATGATACATATCAATTTTATATTAAAATTGAATGAATTACACATCATTTTATTAGATTATTTTACTTTTTATTACTTCTTGCCTCTAGGCATTGAAATATTTTCCTATGTTAAGTGTATTTTCTTTCTATATATATAAAGTTCATATTGAAATACATTAAGTAACATGAATATTTAAACAATTTATTTATTTATCATATTGAAATATTTAGAAAAAAAATATAAGTTTTTTTTTCTTAATTACTATATATATATATAGACACTCAAAGTGAAATAATTTTACCATATCTTGGTCATACTGGGTTGTAATAATAATTACCCCAAAAGCTTTATTTTGTATTGACAATTAATAAAAAGAACATAGCGAAAAATCTATTTATGTATCATATTGAAATATTTAGAAAGAAATTATAAGATTTTTTTTTCTTAATTACGTATCTCTCTAAAGACTTAAAATTAGAAATATTTTATTTGTGATTCAAAGTGAAATATTTTTTCGCATGTCTTGTTCATAATTGATTGTAATAGTAATTATGACAAATGCTTTATTTTGTATTGACAATTAATAGATAATTAATGATCTTTTATAGTGTTTTTAATTAGAACTAACTAACTAAATATATATTTTTATTATAAACGATTTAGTTATTTATTTACCATATATTTAATTTTTATTTGAAAAAAACACATATCAACGCCATATTGAACATAAACTCTTAATAAAATTAAAATTGTTATTTAATCTTATTACAATTTCATGCTTACCTCGTCTTTAATTCTTGCGAGTATGACAATCATTAGCGGTCATTGTGTCCAGTTATCATAATCTCAATACGGTAATCATAAAAGGAACGTTGCACTCCTCCAAAACCCATATTCCTCTACCTTTTTTTTAGTCAAATAAGTTATCATATTAAAGTATCCCTTAATATTAATATATGGGTTTTTTCTTTATCATTTCCTCCATGTTTTATATCATCAACGACTTTCCCTATTATGACTTGAGTCGGGAGACATTAGATATTGTGCTACCCATTTTTAATCCAATCTCCTTGATGTTTGCAATATGACATGCATGGTTAAATTCCATAAAATTTCTATACCACAAACGAATCCCCCTACAATTGATGCTATCGGGTCACATCCTTTTCAGAATCTTAAAATTATATTTTTCATGATTTTCTAATCACATATAGCCTCTTGAATCATGGAAATAGTTGGTGTATATTTACTTATTATTGTCTTAATTATTTTATGAGTATCATTTTTCATTTCCTCTATAATGTACCATGAATTGATTTTCACAGTTAAACTCTAGGTTGAGTGGAAATGTAATTGTCCAAGCGATGAAATTTCTAGAATCTAATAGTTGCGTTTCTCCCTCGATTTTTTTCTTCGAAAATTTCCTCCTCTTTTTTTTCCTCGCAGATATATTTCTTTAGGAATTTGAGCATATTTGAGCTATGCTATTATGATACCCAACAAATCAATTAAGTATTCTAAAGTATTCTAAAGGTGGATTCTATCTTGTATTTTCCTCCCATGAACTTTTTCTGAAATGGATGTAGTTTTTCTTCGATTAAATCTTTTAGGTGCCTTTCTCTACATATTCCAACAAAAAATGGTATATCAAGTTATTGCATATATCTATCTTATATTGTTCTTTGATATCCCTCCTATGAACGAGACTTTGTTTTTGATATCCCAACTATGAATGAGACTTTCCCTCATTGTCTTCTTCCATTTCTAAATTGTTAGAGCATATTTTTTTTACATTTTTAGATTAGGTTTTGTTTTTTTGGGTTGTATGGTGTAGGTGTGGGAGGTCCAAAAAATTACTTTTAAATTTTACTTCTACTAAATTTTTTTTTGGGATCCTTATTGCATTGCTAGTGATTCAAATCTATCAAACACTTTAGGGTAGTGCTAGTAGTTACTTGGTTGTGATGATTATTTTGTGATATGTTTTTTTTATTAGAACCTTAATCAAGCCATCCTTGTCAACCCTCTCTTCTTATTATTTGGCATTAGGTATAACATTTACAAGGAAACTTGTCAAAAAATTCCCATGATCATAGCATTTATTACTTATGAAGGGAATATATTCATGATCTAAATCCCGTATCTAATTTAAAATTTTAAAAATAATGTAATAGATTTAGGAAGGGAAAATAAAAAATTCGCATAAACACATATTTTAGTATAATTCATATACTTAAAATTTTAAGTGATTTTAGAGGTTTTGACAAAGATTCTCAATGCGTTTCCTATTACAATAAAAATTTCCCCATTCTAAAATTCTTGGGGTGGAGAATACATTCATATCCATACTAGTTCCATGGTGTAGTCCTCGTTTTAGGGCTCAAATTCTCCATCTCAAAGTATGAGTTATAGACTTGATACATTGAAGAAGTAGTGGTCATCCCAAAAGATACTATATTCTCTTATTACAAGTATCGATGTTAAAAAAGATCTTGGTCCAAGATTCAAATGTGCATAGCACTTGGTCTATTATGAATAATATTTCCATCAAATTATTCTTTCTCTGAGAGGAAAAGCACTATAAAATCAGCTATCACTATAAGATCCTTCTTGTATTGTACATGGTTCCTATTTTTTGTGAGATATATTAATATATAATTTTTTAAATTATATTGGCTAAGAAAACCCTAAGGTCATTGTAAAACCTCTTGTTTAAATCCACAGATTAAAGAGATGTTTCCTCCCTTTTTTTCTTCGATACCTAAATCCTTCAAGATCCATTTTCTTTTGTTGCACCACCTATTTCATTGTTCTTACTAAATTCCTTTAAAAATAAATCCTATGTTAAATCCTTGAAATAAGGTATGTTCATGGCTTGTGAGCTTAATGGATACTTTTGTTTCTGTCATCAATACCCTATAGATCAAAAATTAATGTTAACCCTACAAACTAGCTTTGTTAACCCAAACCCTCACAACTTGTGAACTTAATGGATACTTTAGTTTTTTTCATTAATACCCTATAAATAACTAATTAATGCTAACCGTACAAACTAGGTTTTACAACCCAAACCCTCGGGCTCCTACCATCATGGATTCTCTCAAAAATAGACAACCAATATTATTTGATTTCTAATTTTTAGGAAACACAAACATCAATCCAATTTCAAAGTATTAAAATATTTGTTTTCACAATAACTTTATTGTATGGATAGGATCTCTACAACCTATTATGGGAGAGATGTTGTCACTTGGCATTTAAAAATAGTAAACTAATACTTTAAAATAAAAAATAAAAAATTAATGTTGATCATAATTAAAATGCTTCAATTTTCACCTTAATTTTACATTAGTTTATATAAAATATTAAGTAACGGAAAGTAAAAAAAGTAATTTACCTTTTAGTATGAGGAAAAAATGTAATTTCCTCACTAATTTTTCTTTTTTTCAGTCAAAGTATTTATTATATTATCCTATCAAAAATATAATTTATAGTAGGAGCCACCATGGCTTGATTACATTCAATCAACCCAGAAGGCATGCATTGCCTGTAGAACTTGGGAGCTTGCCAAGACATACGAAGCACTTGGTTATTTGCCGCAAAATTCAAAAAACATACTGAAACTATCATCATGGGGGTGGGTGTAGGGGGCCAGGTGGAGGAGTCATGAAAAGACGATCTTGATGGTGCATGTGGTAGCTGATGTGATCCAATTGGGTCTCTAGGGCTCGGAGGTGGTCTTGGGAGCGCCTTAGTATATGATGTAGACTCTCCAAAGCCTCAAGGGTCTCTGTCTGCATGCTTTGGACAATGTTGATGTAAGCCACTAATTCATTTCGGTCTTCATACCTTTGTTCAAGCAGGGTGTCCAAATTGCACTGGATCTGCTGGAGCTGAGAGGAAATGGTTTAAAGGGTGGCGGAGGCCTCAATCTCGCTTGGGGATTGGGCGGGAAAAACTACCATGTCTGCTGCTAAATGATAGCTCTCCATAGACTCCGAGTGGGAGCTCGGGTCTCCTGGAACCTCGCGATTTTCCATGCCTCGACCAAAACCACTACATCGAGCCCGAACACGTTCTCTCGGCATACTAGCACCCTCCTCTTCCACTCACTATGCTGGGCTGCCACACCAAGTTGCCCCAATTCCCTCAACCCATGAGAGCCACGCTCCACCCCTGCACCCTTGGCTAAGTTTGTTTGTGGCTGCGTCCCGAGTCCCGTAGATGACAAACACACGATTTCCACCACTCTTCAAATTAGCATCCAAGGAGGTGAAAAATATCCACCACTCGCAAATTTGTATCTCACAAAAGCCAAACTGCTCCGTTTGCCCAAGGCAAAACCACACAGGGGCTGGGCCACAGAGTAATTGTTACTGCACAGTCCACATATTTTGAGAAGGAACCCAAGCTGCAAACCCGATTCTCTCATCCAAAGACAAGTCCTCCACTCTAAATTCACCACCACCACCCTCATCCTCCTCTTAGTGCAGTGCGCACGATCCCGTGCCATTTTCAGGATGCCTCTTGGCTACCAACCTGTCACTGCCACTGCCCGACGTGCCTGTCACCCTCCCCGTCTTAGGCTGCAAAAGATCAAGCCAGGGCTTGAGATCCATCAAATGATATTGTGCACAAACCACAACATCAACCTTCACCATCGCTCGCGAAAACAAAATTCTTTGAGCGACATCCATCTCGCATTTAACCATAAACTAACCTAGTATGAGAACGCCTGCCCTGAGGCTCTTTACCACTCGTGCATGGGAGGGTGGTGAGTCACCGTCCACATGGTTTGGTACCGGGCGTGCCTTACCTACCACCCTCCCACTTGTACTGGTGATTGGACACCCCCAACGGGGAGTAATTTCTTCACTACTTAGTATGAAAATGAGTAAAAGAAAAATAATTTAGTTTTTAGTTCGTGGAAGAAATGCAATTTCTTCAATACTTAATATGAAATTGACAAGAAATAATATTTTTGATATTACATGATTTGTAATTCATTATACTTAAAATTAACATGTAATATCTAAAACAAAAATAGATTAATAACAAAAATATTTTACATTCAACCATAATTAAAATACCTTTAATTTTATATCTACTTTTTATAGAGAAAAATAATGTAATTTAAATTAAAAATTTTCTTATATTTTCACTTTCCATAACTAGGGAGATGTGTAATTTATTTAATTTTTAATATGGAGTTGATGTGTAAAATTTTAAAAATATCATAACAAATAAAAATTTAATGTCGGTTATAAATAAAATATTTCAATACACACGTTGAATAAAATATTTTAAAATGAAACATATATAGAGAGATAAATATTGAGAGAATTCTTATTTCATTGATATTTTCCTTCCAATTTAATGTATGAGGGATATTTTTAATTCTTCCCATGTTTAATATATATTTGATATGTAATATTTTATAAAATATTAATAATAAAAATAATTAAATGTACGCATACAATAAAAAATTGTTAGATGATCCAAATATCATAATGTAAAGTTAGGATAAAATATTTATTAAATTAGATTATTTAATAAATATTAGAGACACTTAGAAATAGAATATTTTTAGCAAGGATAGGACTCTAGAATAGAGTCGTATCTTAGGCTCTAAAATAGGAATAAAATTAGTAGATTGGATAGAAGATCATTTATTGTAAATGGACACTTGTTGTTTTATCAAGTGGTCCATAACTAAATTAAGTTAGGACATATAGCTTATAAATAGGTTAGTTTTCTAATTGCAAATTAGTGGAAGTTTACATTTGTAAACTCTATCAATTTTTATATAATTTCTTTTCCATTATCAATAAAATTACGTGTCCGAGGACACTTCTGTATTAATGTGGTATCAGAGCTTCACTAATACAACTGACGAGCAAATAGATATTCTAGCTCTACAAGCCTATGGAAAAATCCATTAAATTGTTCATCAATTGAATGGGTATGCAATTTTGTCAATTTATTTTAAGGAAAATAAATTTACTGATTATAATTTGAATATCAATTTTTTAAGAGTCATTTGTTTTATCCTACGCTGCTTCTATTAGCATTGTTGTTTTTATCGTATGCTTCTTGCAATCGAAAGAGTTTTGGTAGATACAAGGATATGTTATAATATGGTACTCAGAATAGCTGCATATGGGGACAATCCAATCAAGATATGATCTATACCTAAAGGTCGCCGATCCCAAAAATCACAAGGGCCAATGAGCAAATATCCCCGCTGCTTGAATCCATATGGGTACTGCAAAACAAAAATGTTCACATGATCTCCTTATTCTTTTAAATCAATGGCATACATGACTCGACACACATCATACCTGAGCTCCTGTGCTCCTAAACTGTTCAAAAATGTTTCTGCAGTGCATTGATGCTCCTTTTTTAATGTTAAATATTCACTTTGAACCCAACTCTCGAGGCCGATAATACTCTTTCCATCCAACGATGTATAGTATTTGTAGGAATTCAATCCCTTTGTTTTTGGGAAGTAGATTTTCAATATGGAAAGACAACAGTAAGACAAATTTTCTTGGTTTTTCCCTTCTGAATATATTCTTCGTAGGCTAACTACATCTCCCACACACTTTTTATAAAATTGGAACCCGTCTTTCTCTTCTTCACACGCCAATTCAAACCAGTCTGCGTCCACCATTTGAATAACTGAAGATAAACCCTTGGTGAATGTCGCAGACTCTGGAATATTTAACCGTGGATTGGCATCTTCCCTGTCCTTGGTCTCAGCCACTACCACTGTCCAATCCCCATGAATACACCTAAGGATGGAGATGCTAATATTGGTCCTATGCTTTTCAGTGGAGGCGGCCATTCACGTCATCTGAGACACTACACCATCAATGCAGCAGCCTTCTCAAGGTTTATAAACCCCAAATGAAATCAATGACATTGCAATGTTCTGAGAACGCACTATACATGTTGATGCTGCGCTGTCCTGTCAATGAAATTGCACTGTTTTGAGAACGCACTATCTGTGTGTTGCTACTGCCCCGGCCTTTCAATGACAGACAATTTGGAAATCAGATAGTGTGTCTTGTGCATCTTGTGGATGGAGTCGTGCTTGTTCTGCTGAGCTGAGATTTTGTAGAGAAATCGATGTTTAGAGGTGAAAAATCCAATTGACTATACTATAGTTGTTGGTGCCTGCATCCACAGTCGAATCCCCAAATCTAGAATCAACAAATGTGAAGAGTGATGGAATTGATTATGTACCTCCCAATGCAGAGAAAAATATAGAAGAACACAGATCAAAAGGAAGCACGCAAGAAGGATCATTAGATCATTTTTTACATGATTGGGACAACAACTTCGGCTTTTTTTGTTTGTAATGTAAGTGGGATAATTTTTTTTGTGGAGTGATAATTGGTTTTGTAATTGGATTTATAAGTTTTGTAATTAGAGTTATAAGGGAGACAATCTAAATTTATTTATTTTTTATTAGGAGCAATAAGGTGAAGTGAAAATGTTGTCATTGTTTTTTGGAGAAATAAGTAGAATTTTTTTTTGGAGAAATAAGGGTCATTAGTTGTAATTTTTATTTTGGAAAAATAAGGGTTATTATTTGTAACTCAAAGTACCTTTATCTTTGAGGGGGGTAGAATTTTTTTTAAGAAGAAATTTGTAAGGGCATTGTCAAGTGGTCAAATTTTGAAATGATTTCATTGTGAACACTCAACGAGAAATTGATTGGTGCCAAGTGCAAAGCTCAGTCATTTTTTTCTCCCTTTTTCAAACAACTATACAAGGGTCAAGGACAAGCCTTGATAGATTTTTTTCTCTTTATGTGGCGTGTGTTGTTTTTTTGCATGGCGTGTTTCATGCGACGAGTTACTCATTCTTTCTTGTGCTTGATTCCTTTGGTGTGCTACTTCAACACTACAATGTCAAAGTTAATTAATATGTTCTCTGATTCTGATAAGCTAGAAGGGGTGAAAAATTATAAGACATGGAAACATCTAATTGAAAGCACTCTCATATATAATGAATTGTGGCATGAAATATGCGATGGAAAAATTAAGCCTAATAAACCAACAGATGCAGCTTCACTTGCAAAATGGGAAGTAAAAAATGCCAAGGCATTAGCTCTTATAAAGTCTTCAATTAATAATGAGATGTACATACATATTGAAAATACCTCAGATGCATGGACTGCTTTACGTACATTCAAATATCTCTTTGATACACAACCTAAATCAAAGAAGGTTGATCTTCAATTAAAATTGCTAACAGAAATTAACTAAAGGTGGTGATGTTCTTGAATATATTTCATGGCTTAAAAACATCAAGCAAGAAAAAATAAACGCTGGTTTTGAAGCTGCCGATGAAATTTTTTTGACTACAATTTTAATTTTTGGATTTCCATCATCTTACACACATTTTTTGGAAACTTTGCAAGTCACTGGAAAGTTAGAGCAGATAAAGTTTGTTGAATTGAGTGATATGTTAGCCCAACATGACAAATATTTTGAGAAGAAGAAACAGATTGGGGAAGATGTCTTCTTCACCAAATCCAGCTCAAGTAACTCCTCAGTTGATAGTTCAAGAATCCGAGGAAGAGGAAATTTCAGTCAAAGTCAAGCAACCCAAGGTCATGGTCACAGTCAAAGAAGAGGTTAACAGAGGCTACAATTCAAGCAGGAGAAATTTTAAAGGAAGAGGAAACAATCAAAGTAGAGGATATAATCAATTCAGAGGACAAAGTCCAGGCAGAGGACAAACTCAAAACAGAGACCAAAGCAAAGGCAGAGGACAATATCAAGGCAGAGGACAATATGAAGGCAGGGGTATAGATTTCAGTCAAATTTTTTGTAGGAGATGTAACAAAGTTGGCCATTATGCAGAAGATTGTAGAAGTTCTATTGATAAAATTCCCAAGTTTCATCCAAACTCTGCACAGTTTGCAAATGATGATGATGATCCTGATGGTTCATAATATGTCTTTACCAACACAAAATCAACAAATTTATAGGTTTCAGCCTCTATTAGAAGTGATTATGAAGATGCATGGATTATGGATACATGGGAAACTCAACACATGAATTTTCGACGTGAATTCTTTTGGAGTTTCCAAAAATGCCATCTAAATTCAATCTATCTTGTTGATAAGACAAAACATACTCCTTCTGGCAAAGGTGTAGTTAATTTTTTTTTACCTGGCATTGGAGAAAGAATGATTTCAAATGTATGGTATGTCCCAACATTTAAGAAAAAATTATTATCTTTAGTCACGATTCGACAAGCAGGACATATGGTGATTATGGAAGATGACTTACTTAAAATTAACTCAGTCAAACAAAACATGAAAACAGTAATGACAAGTTATGACGATGGAAAACTGTTAAGGATGAAAGGGACAATTATTCCAAGAAATTTTGACTTTGCAGGAGCGAAAAGTACAGGCATTTCACCGATCAGATTGTGGCATGTAAGATATGGCCATCTCAACTTTGACAGTCTGTATCAGTTACAAAAACAGGGAATGGTTAAGCGACTTCTAATATTCAAAATGGAAAATGCAAAATGTGAATTTTTCATTTATGGAAAACAACATCGAGAGAATTTTCCTACAAGTTCATGGTGCGCAAACAGGCATTTGCAGTTGGTTCACAGTGATATTTTGTGGACCCTTCCCAAATTTGTTAGGATGATGCTGATATTTCTTACTCTTTGTTGATGATTTTAGTAGGATGACTTGGGTATATTTTTTGAAGCAAAAATAAAAATCATTTTAAAAGTTCAAAAATTTTCGTCAGCTTATTGAAAATGAAGTAAAGGATAATATTGGCACTCTTAGAACCAACAATGGTGGAGAATTCACTTCAAATGAATTCAAAATGTATTGCATGGATAATGGCATAAAACAACATCTTACCAATGTCTACACTCCACAGAAAAATGTAGTAGAAAGAATGAACCATACCTTGTTAGGAATGGCAAGATCTATGTTAACTTTCAAAAAGTTAAGTCCTATATATTGGGCTGAAGTAATTCATACCGCTGTCTACTTAAGGAATAGATCTCCCACTGCTTCTTTAGACATAATCACACCTTATGAAGCATGGTTTGGCTTCAAACCTCGAGTTAAACATCTCAAATTTTTTGGATTAGTATGTTATGCCTTAGTTCGGAAGGAAAAATGAACTAAGCTTAACTCACGAAGCTTAAAGTGCACAATGATTAGGTGTTCTGATGAGAAGAAAGGGTATCGCCTTTTTTCGAATGGGAAATTTATTGTAAGAAGAGATGTGATTTTTGAGAAAATGAGAGTAAGAGTGCTGAAGAAGTACAAAGTATTCTTCAAAAGTTAGAAACAAAAGGTGAAAGAAGAAAAGGAAATCTTCAAAGTCAACCAAATTCACAAAATTAGTATGAACTTGAGTTTCCTTCATCTGAAAATGATTCATCCAGTCCATCTTCTTCACCAACGTCGTTTGGGTCTTGTAGAAGTTCATCCAAATATCCCAGCAACAAAAATTCTTCTGAAAATGATTCTCTACCCCCGGAACCTGCGGTTGATCAAAAAACATCAGTTTACATCAATCCTCTTTACAATGATGGAGATTTTTCACAATCTCAAAACCAGTGAAAATCAATTGCAAAAATGGGCAGTTAAAATTTTGAAATATGTAAGGCCTAATGAACATAATAAAACAGGAACAAGGGGATCACAAAGAAATGAAGGAAATTTTTCCTTGATAGCAAATGAGTTTACTGAACCTTCTACTTATCGAGAGGCAGTAAAACATAAAGAATGGAAACAGGCTATGGTTGATGAATATCAGGCAATTCTCGACAACAACACTTGGACACTTGTTGATTGTCCTCAAAAGGTTAAACCCATCGGATGAAAATGGGTTTACTAAATTAAGTATAAGAAAAATTGCAATATCAACAAGTATAAAGAAATACTTGTTGCTAAGGGTTTTGCACAGTAGGAAGGGATTGGTTATGAGGAAACGTTTTCTCCTACAACTAAATGGAACACCATCCGAATCACACTTTCCTTAGCAACTCAACAAGGATGTAAAGTTCATCAGATGGATGTAAGAAGTGCTTTCCTCAACGGAGATTTATAGGAAGAAGTGTACATGACACAACCAACAGGTTTTGAAATTGAAGGATAGGAACATAAAGTCTGAAAATTGATAAAGGCTTTTTATGGATTAAAATAAGCTCCCTGAGCTTGGTATGCCAAAATGGATGAAGACATTCAGAAAGTTGGTTTTCAACAAAGTGAATTTGATGATACCTTGTACGTACTCCAATAAGGTAAAAATATGGTGATTCTGGTTATGTATGTTGATGATTTGGTTATCACCGACAATAATGTTGATCACATTGCACAGGTGAAAAAGGAGTTACATGCAGGTTTTAAGATGATATATTTGGGACTACTTCACTACTATCTTGGAGTTGAATTATTCCAACATCCACATCATATCTTCATTTATCAGAGTAAGTATGTAGCAGAAATTCTTCAGTGATTTGGAATGCAGGATTGTAAGGCTGTTCTTACCCCCATGGAACAAGACTTGAAACTTTCAAAATTTGAAGGGGGGAAATGGTGGATAACACTACTTATCGACAGTTGATTAGCAGCCTGATTTATATGACAACTACTCGACTAGATCTTTCTTATGCCATCAGTATTATTTCTCGCTTTATGTAGGAACCAAGAGACAGCCAGTGGAATGCAGCCAAAAGAGTTCTTCGTTATATCCAAGGAACAAAATATTTTGGTCTTCTTTACAAAAATACTAAAAAATTTGTACCTGGTGGATTTTCAGATGCCGACTTTGCTGGCAGTATTGATGGTAGGGCATCAACCTCAGGTTATTTAATGAACATGGGGTCAGCTGTAGTGTCCTGGAGTTGTAAGAAGTAAGCTACAGTGGTCACTTCTTCAGCAGAAGCATAATACATATCAGCATGGGAAGAAACATGTGAGATTGTTTGGTTGCGAGGAGTTTTACAGGACTTGGGAATTCCTCTAGCAAAATATACTTCGTTATTCATCGATAACCAGTCAGCAATAAAGCTTTCCAAGGATTCAATTTTTCATTCAAAAAAAAATCATGTGGACACCAAGTATCATCATATCAGATGACTCATTGCATAGGATGTCATCAAATCAATTTATTGTCCTTTAGAAAATCAGACCTCTAATATCTTCACCAAAAATATTGGCAGAATAAAATTTACTATGTTCAGGGATGAACTTGGTATATGTTGTAATGTATGTTTGTATCATAGGGGGGAATGTTAGATGATCCAAATATCATAATGTAAAAGTTAGGATAAAATATTTATTAAATTATATTATTTAATAAATATTAGAGACACTTAGAAATAGAATATTGTTAGCAAATATAGGACTCTAGAATAGAGTCATATCTTAGGCTCTAAAATAGGAATAAAGTTGATAGATTGGATAGAAGATAATTTATTGTAAATGGACACTTGTTGTTTTATCAAGTGGTCCATAACTAAGTTAAGTCAGGACATATATCTTATAAATATGTTAGTTTTCTAATTGCAAATTAGTGGAAGTTTACATTTATAAACTCTATGAATTTTTATGTAATTTCTTTTCCATTATCAATAAAATTATGTGTCTGAGGACACTTCTGTATTAAAAATATGAGGGGGCATCTTCTAACATTTTAATATGTAGAACCTTAATTATAAATTAAATGTTTCATCATGAACTACATATATATTATACCAGTCTAGATCCATTTTAACTCGAAATCTACAAAGAAAAAGAGTGATCAAATCCTTTTTCATTATTAAAGAAGTTTTCATTTAAAAAAAAATAATATATCCAAATTTAAATAGATCTAACATGTTATAATATAGAAAATAAACCTATTCTAAAACTTTAAAATTAAATTAATGCAAATGAAACAAAAAAAACCATTCAAAAGATATAATTACTCACCAGCCAATGTAAAAAGTGACATAAATGAGGAAAAATAATGATGTATTTGAAGGTTGGTAAAATTACTAGATCATATAAGTCTCAAATCACTAATTAAAAAGAGAAAAAAAAGAAAAAAGAAATGTCAAGGTAAAAAAGAAAAGAAAAAAAATGAAGAAATAGTGATGGGTTTGAAAGAATAAAAAGTAATAAAATATAACAATCATAAAACATTGGAGAAATTATCTAGAAAATATATGAAATACAAATAAATAGTTAAAGGAATAATGTAGAACAGATATGAAGGTAAGGAAATAAAGTAGTACTTGTAAACCTTAACTTTGTGTATGTAATGTTTACATGGATTTATTTGAGAGTAACCATTTTTTTAAGTAACAAATGCATTGACATGCTTTTTACATTGAAATGGTATCATTTTAAAAAGGAAAAATTTAAATGTTTATTAACAAGGCTGCAAGGTAGCTACTACCTATCGCTTAATTTAAATATAGTAATGTTGCAATGTGATCTTGAAAATGTTTATGGGTAGCTATTACATGCCGCTTAATGTAATTATATAAATGTTGCAATTTGAGTTTGAGCATGTTTATGAAGATTTTCTTTGTAATAAATTATAGTTAAATTAAATTAGAAATAATTGTTGCAATTTGAGTTTGAGCATGTCTATGAGGATTTGCTTTGTAATAAAGTTACTGCTTAATTTAGTTTAAATATAATTAAATTAAAGTAAAAATTAAAAAAATATGCGCTATATAGTAGTAGTTTAAATCTATCTAAATTATAGTAAAACAAATTTTGTGTTGATGATGGTAACCAATTGATAATTACTAGGACAACCCATGAGCATATGCATTTGATGTGTAGATTAGATCTGCTACATATGCTTAGCTTATTTTTTGCATCAATATGAGTATGACAGAGTAGCTATTACCTGCTGCTTAATGTAAATATAGAAATTTTGCAACTTGAGTTTCAACATGTTTATGAGGATTTGCTTTCTAATAAAGTTGCTGCTTCGTTTAGTTTAGATATAATTAAATTAAAGTAAAAATTAAGAATTTATGTTAGTGTTAAGGTTCACAATCTAATCAATTTAGGTTTTTAGTAAATGGTAATTTGAGTGTAATATCCCGTTTCGGGGATATCTCTAAAACAAAAGCAAACTCCAACCAGAGATAGACTGGGAGGGCATTTACCAGATATGTTGCCTCTTAAGAGGACAAGATCCAGAGGCTACCTGGCCCTTTCCAGACTCTGTCTAAGAGTGAAAGATAACACACCAAGTGGTATAGAACTAGAATGCTCAAAATCAATAATAGACATACAATAGAAAGAGTACATGGCAACCACGGCAACAACGAAAAATATGGGAACTCATCCAGAAAACATTTAGAAGAAATGCTGAGCCATTTTATTAATCTGAGAAATGTAATGGAGTAAAATAAGCTAATCTTGCACAAGGCAAGTGAGAAAACACTCTCAGAGTATACCGAAAATGGCTGCTCTAGGAACTGCGTCCTAGCTGCTAGGAACTGTTGTGTAGCTACAACTGCTGGAATGGATAGAAAACTAGGGGCTGATCCCCTTGCCGGAATGAGCTGAAAATTGGAAAAAACTCCTCTCCTCAATAACCCGAACAAGATTCACAAACCATTCCAAGAATGGTCAACCCCAGAAATCACCAGAAACTGGCTCCCTAGTGAATTACGCTGGCCTCCAAGGCACTGCGTAGTAGCTAGATAGAAACAGCTAAAATACTACCAGAAGCCCTGCCAAAAACCTCCGACAAGCAAAGGATGACCCTCTGCTCGAAATCCCAGCGAAATCACCTGCATAAACCACAATCCGAAGCTCCGCCACAAGGGACTGCGTCCTCTCTCCCAGTGACTGCACAGTCTCTCTAAGCTCCAGCTCCGAAACAAACCCAAACAATGAAAAACTCACAAAATGCACGAAAACAAACCTTGCTCGAGTAGGCACTCGAAGTCCCCCGGGGCTAAGGGTGAGATCTCTGCACGGAGACACTCGGTGCACTAAACAGTGCTGTAGACAGGCTAAATAGCCAGCATGCGAAAGAAGACCAAAGTCTCACTCCAAAATCAACAAATCCAGAATGATCCAAATGTGGAGGCTCCTCCATCTTTTATGGCATTGGTTTCCCTCCAAAACCAACGTAGTCTCTCTCTCCTCCACATCCTCATCCTTATCTACGCAGAAGCTTCTAGAGTGCATGTAGGCCCCCTCCTCTACGTGGTGTGTGGCCCCCCTTGGCTCCCCCCTTAAGTCACAACGTTGTGCTACTAGGAAGGTGTTTTATTCCACTAAAGTGAGTTAGACCCCTTTTACTCACTTTTTTATTTATCTACAAACCACATACGGCAAAACTATACAATGTCGAATATTCCAATTAGCTGTCGCTAATTAGGAATATTACAGTCCCCCCTGGCAAAATGTTGCTTGTCCTCAAGCAACTGAAGTGATGGATGCTGCAGAATTTTCTCGCTCTCCTAAGTGGAATCCTCATCCGGAAAATTCTTCCACCTCACCAAGAATTCTCGGACCGTCCTGCTCCATAACCGCCTCTCCCTAGTATCAATAATGGCCTCCAGCTGCAACACCAAGTGCCCCTCATCATCTGTAGGCGGTAGCTCATTCGTCACTGTCATCTGCTGTCCCAGTGCCTTCTTCAGGCATGATACATGGAAAATGTTGTGGATCTTGCTGCCTTGGGGCAGCTCCAACTCGTATGCAACCTGCCCAATCCTACATATCACCCTGTATGGCCCATAGAAACGTGGCTTGAGCTTCTCAGCTCCCTTTTTCTTCAGCGATGATTGTTGGTATGGATGTAAGCGTAGGTAGACCAAGTCCCCTACCTCGAACTGTCACTCCACCCGACCTCTGTCGACATACAGCTTCTGTTGGTTCTATGTTGTAGACATGTTATCCTTGAGAGCTTGGAGGATATCCTGACTCTCTTGGATCCACATCTTGGCTCTAGGAGCGTTACTCGCACCGGACATCACATAAGCAAATGACAAAGGATGGTACCCATACAAAGCATAGAATGGTGACATCCTAATAGACATGTGATGTGTCGAGTTGTAGCAGTACTCCCCCAAATGCAACCATCTCAACCATGCTCGCTGCTGTCCACTGACATAGTTACGCAAGTAGCCCTCCAGCCACTTGTTAACTATCTCCGTCTGTCGATCCGTCTGTGGGTGGTAACTGGTGCTCGGTGTCAACTCCGTCCCCACTAGTTGGAAGAGCTCCTGCCAAAATCCGCCCATGAAGCAGTTGTCCCTGTCACTGATGATGGTCTTGGGAAGACCATGCAATCTAAAAATCTCCCGAAAGAAAAGCTCGGCCACCTGCATTGCTGTGTAATGCGCGGATATAGCGAAGAAGTGCGCATACTTTGTCAATTGATCAACGACGATAAATATACAATCCTTTCCCTGCACCATGGGAAATCTTGTGATGAAATCCATCGATATGCTCTCCCATTTTACCTCCGGAATGGGAAGAGGCTGCAACAACCTCGCGGGATGGCTCATCTCACCTTTGTTCCTCTGACAAACATCGCACTCCGTGATGTGCTGGAGTACGTCCTCCTTGAGGCCCTTCCATGAGAACCTCTCTTAAATGGCCCTGTAGGTTTTGGTAAACCCTTGATGGCCTGCCAATGGAGAATCATGTGACGCTTGGAGTATCTTCTTCTTAAGCTGAGATCCCTCAGTCAAGAAGATCATGTCCCTATAATAGATGATCTCATCGACCACCCTGTACCGATCATCCGCCACCTTCCCGTCCAACACCTCACATTTAAACCTGTCCTTAGAGTACTCAACTAAAAATCGAGCTCTCCAATCTGCGCCCAAGCTCATAAGAGATAACGTGGCTGGTCTACGTGAAAGAGCATCTGCTACCACATTATTATTACCCTTGACATACTCAATGTCGAAGTCATACGCTTGGATCTTACTGATCCACTTATGCTGCCTCTCTTGTAGTTGCTTCTGCTCCAAAAAGAACCTGAGGTTGTTGTGGTTAGTCCTCACCCTGAATCTGTTTCTCACTAGATACTGCCGGAATTTGGCCAATGCATGCATGATGGCCAACATCTCCTTGTCGTAAATAGGATACAACCTCTCATGTGGAAGGAGTTTCTGGCTCTCAAAAGCTATAGGGTGTCCCCCCTGCATCAATACTGCACTGATCCCCTCTCCCCACGCATCACACTCCAAGACAAATGGTTGCATAAAATCCGGCAACACAAGCACTGGGCAGCTACTCATCACCTCCTTAAGCCTATCAAAGGCTTGCTTTGTTGTATCTATCCAACTGAATGCCCCTTTCTTCGTCAGATCTATAAGGGGTGCAGCAAGCTGTGAGAACCCTTTGATGAACTTCTTGTAATAGGCACATATCCCAATGAACCCTCGAAGTTCTGTCACATTCTTCGGCTCCGGCCAATCTCTGATGGCTCTGATCTTCTCCTCATGGACCCTCACTCCGTCCACTCCAATGATGTGACCCAAATACAACATCTCTGTCATCCCAAACTCACACTTGGAGAGCTTAGCATAAAACTGTTGCTCTTCCAAGATGCGTAGTACTGCCTCGATATGCTAGAGATGCTCCTCCCACGTCCTGATGTATATGAGTATGTCATCAAAGAAAACCAATACAAACTTCCTCAGATGACTACGGAAGATATGGTTCATGCAGGACTGAAAGGTGGTTGGTGCGTTGGTCAGCCCAAAAGGCATAACCAAAAACTCAAAGTGCCCATAATGGCACCTAAAGGAGGTCTTGGGAATGTCTTGTTCCCTCACGTGAATTTGGTCGTACCTGATCTCAAATCAATCTTTGAGAAGAACTTAGCTCCTCTCAGCTCATCCATCAGCTCATCGATCCTAGGTATAGGGTACCTATTCTTCAGAGTCTTCTTATTCAGGGCCCTATAGTCAATGCACATCCTCAAAGTAATGTCCTTCTTCTTCACCAGCACCACAGAAGAAGCAAACAGACTCGTGCTCGGTCTGATGTGTCTAAGAGCCAACAACTCCTAGATGGCCTACTCAATCTCATCCCGATAGGATTTGGGATGCCTATAGGGTGTAGTGATCACTGCCTGGATACCCTGCTCCAGCTCGATGGTATGCTCAAACCCTCTATCTGGTGGCCGACCTGGTGGTATAGCCCCAAACACCACCTCATGTCTGTCAAGGATGGCCTGTATCTCTGGATGAACTGCTCGACCGGTGGTCTCTGCCTCTGATGCCCGCAACTCAACTACCCACTCTATGTTACCCTTCCAGAAGTCTGCCTCCATCCCGTGTGCCGACACTGTCTAAGGTGGGTAAGTATGCATCTCGCAGATCTTCTCATGCTTCTCGGTCTTCTTGTCATCCCACTCCATCTCTAAGGCCTCCCAATCCGTGGTGACCTTCCCCAGCATAATCAGCCACTGAACACCCAGTACCACATTGGTATCTGGTATGTTGACCACGAAAAAGTGATCAGTCACGGTGTAAGTACCCATCGTCACTGCTAACTCTGGAACATACTGGGCACACTGCATCGTCTGGGCCCCTAGGACCAACACTGAAAATCCATCAAAACTCTTGGTCGGTATACCCCGTCATTCAACCATCTGCGCATCAATAAAGTTTTGGGTTGCCCCACTGTCGACCAAGACTGATACTCGCTGGCCACGTATTTTCCCACATACGCGCAGCATCAAATACTTAGGAACTCCTTGCAAAGCTACAAGGTCCCCTCCTGTAGGTGCAAAGGCTGCACCTCCCGTCCCTGGAGGTGGAGGCGGCAACTGATCCTGGGCCATCTGACTATCTCTTGCCTCCTCATCATCCTCCTCATCCTCTTCCCCGCTCTCATCGGAGAAGACCTCAATAAAGTGTGCTTTGCCAGTAGCACACCTATGCCCTGGTGCCCACGGCTCCTGACATGTGAAGCATAGCCGCTTCTTCCTCAACTCCCTCCTGGCCTCATCATCGACCTGTGTCCGTCCTGGATTCCCCTTTGGAGGAGGAACCTTCACATCCTTCCCCTTGGGCTGGGTACCCTGTCTCTGGGGGTAAGGTGTCCGCGTCCTAGGCAATGCATCCTGCAAATCCCTGGTCCTCCTAATAGCATCCTGGAGTGTAGCTGGTCTAGTGGATCTGACTAGACCTCGAAGTGGCTCTACCAATCCCTCCACAAACATATAGATCATCCGTGTCGCGGATAGATCTGGCACCATCACCGAAACCCTCAAGAAATCTGCAATGTATGTCTCGAGGCTCCCTATCTGTCTGAGCTTCGTCAGCTCAACAAAATGTTGTTCCGGATCCCTCTGGTCAAAACGCTCTATCAATCTCCTGGTGAACTCAGCATATGTCGTCACTTTGGAATGCCCGAGTGTCACCATCCCATGGAACCACCAGTCCTGGGCCTCACCATCCAAATGTAATGTTGCCACCTTGATGGCCTCCGTCTCCGACATCTAGTTAAGCTGGAAATAGATGTCCAGCTTCTCCACCCAAGTCTTTGCCAAACTGTTTGATGATCCATCAAACGTAGGCAAATGAAATCTACTAGAGGCACGGTGGGAATCTCCATCATGGTAATGTCGGTGCCCTCTATGATGGTCGCGGTGTCTACTGTCCCACTAGAGCTGCTCAAAATCTCTGAATGTGAGAGCATCCCTAAACTCCTGCCCATAGGACTGATACTCTACAAAGTACTCATCCAAGTGCCCGGGCTCTGCCTCCTGCTGGGCTTCTGCCCTTGTATCAGCTCCCAAGAAAGTGGGCATAGTAGAGCGGGTAGGTGCACAAGAAGCCGTCGAATGAGGAGTATCACGCTGAGCAGAACCCTGCTCCGGAAAATGGTGGGATGCACCTGATCCCTCTCCGACCTCAAAAGTCCATGGAGTCTCACGTTGTCTAGCCTCCACAAGCAGTCCGCCCATCACCTCAATCAGCTCTGCCACCTTGCACCGACTTGAGGAGTGCCTCCAAATCGCTTGGCCTCTCGTCATTCGCCATCGGCGCTTTCGGCCTTCAAATATACCACAAGCCTTACCTCCTTGCATCCTTCTCAGCTCTCTCTCCGGACCTGCGTTTTCTACCCGAGCACAATCTTTCCTTCGTAGGTGGCCTCCAACCTATGCTCACGCCTCTATACTTCCTCGCCTCTATAGGGTCTCTTTCCCGATGTCATGCACCATAATGAGCTGCACTATGCTCGATACTCACCGTAATATCCCGTTTCGGAGATATCTCAAAAACACCGCAAACTCCAACCAGAGATTGACTGGGAGGGCATTTACCGGATATGTCGCCTCTAGAGAGGACGAGATCCGGAGGCTACCTGGCCCTTTCCAGACTCTGTCTAGGAGCGAAAGATAAACACACAAGTGGTATAGAACTAGAATGCTCAAAATCAATAATAGACATACAATAGAGAGAGTACACGGAAACCACGGCAACAATGACAACTATGGCAACTCATCCAGAAAACATATAGAAGAAATGCTGAGTCATTTTATTAATCTGAGAAATGTAATGGAGTACAATCAGATAATCTTGCACAAGGCAAGTGAGAAAACACTCTCAGAGTATACCGAAAATGGCTGCTCTAGGAACTGCATCCTAGCTGCTGGGAACTGCTGTGTAGTTGCAACTTCTGGAATGGACATAAAACTAGGGTCTGATCCCCTTGCTGGAATGAGCTGAAAATCGGAAAACCTCCTCTCCTCAATAACTCAGACAAGATCCGCAAACCATTCCAAGAATGGCCAACCCCCGAAAACACCAGAAACTGCCTCCCTAGTGAATTACGCTGGCCTCCAAGGGACAATGCAGTAGCTGGATAGAAACAACTGAAATACTACCACAACTCCGCCAAAACCCTCCGATGGGCAAAGGCTGCCGTTTTGATAAAACTAGCTCGGCAAAAACTCCCCGCAAGGACACAATAACCGGTTATGCCACAAGAGACTCGCGCGACTTCCGTTGGATCACAAGTAACCTCTAAGCTCCAGCTCCACAACAAACCCAAACAATGAAACAACTTGCAAAATGCAAGAAAACAAACCTTGCCTGAGCAGGCACTCGAAGTCCCCCGGGGCTAAGGGTGAGATCTCCGCACGGAGACACTCGGTGCACTAAACAATGCTACAGACAGGCTAAACAGCTGGCGTGCGAAAGAAGACCAAAGTATCACTCTAAAATCAACAAATCCAGAATGATCCAAATGAGGAGACTCCTCCATCTTTTATAGCATTGGTTTCCCTCCAAAACCAACGTACTCTCTCTCCTTCACATCCTCATCCTTATCTGCGCAGAAGCTTCTAGAGTGCATGTAGGCCCCCTCCTCCACATGGTGTGTGGCCCCCCTTGGCTCCCCCCTCAAGTCACAACGTTGTGCTACTAGGAAGGTGTTTTATTCCACTAAAGTGAGTTAGACCCCCTTTACTCACTTTTTTTATTTATCTACAAACCACATACGGAAAAACTATACAAGGTCGAATATTCCAATTAGCTGTCGCTAATTAGGAATATTACTAAACCCATAGTTACTCATTATCGTTGAGATAGAAAATGAGGTACAAGGTATCAATTTATTAATGATACATAGGAGTGATATATGTTATGGGGTGACTTGGTTCTCGGATTTGAATCATTTCAAATCGTTTCAATTAAACCACACCGTGATTAAATACGCGCAGACTCTCGAAGATTATGTTTGTTGTTTTTCATGACCTAGTTCTCCAAGGAAATTACAACTAATAGGGTTACGTTTTCCAGCAAACATCTTGTCATCTCAAGCAAGAAACTAGGGCTGCGCGTAGGGTTTGTGTCTCTAGTTTTAATAGTTGTGCGTAAAGAAGGAGCTTAGGTGTTAAGCTGGATGGGTAAAGGCAGAAAGTTTAACCTCTCTGAGCCAGAAAATACCAGATTTGTCGATTCGAGAGCAAAGCCCCAATTTCAAACAACAGGCTGGTACAGGTTTCTACATATATTATTAGGGGAAAATTTGGTTCTTCCCGAGGCATTCACTAAAAGTTTTTATGGGGATAATGTTAAGCTCGGAAGCAAAACCTTCAAAATCATCGAGACCAATATACCCAGGGCTACTCAGACTTCAGCTACTGGAGAATTTTGGTTCAAAAAGAAAATGTTGCAAGCAAATGTAAGCTCTTTAATCAAACATGAGCATGTAAATTTTAATTGGACTCCTACTATGCATATTTCGTATTTGAAGCCAGAATGGAAGCTTGTTGTAACTACTATGCAACACTATATCACTTTTGAGAGTAGATTCTCAACTATTCATTAATATCAATTGAGATTTCTCTCTCACATCTCAGGTGTCAAACCTATGGATTTTCTTTTATTTCTCTACAAATCCTTGTTAAAAATGTCTTTGAAGTTACATAAGATCCCTAATTTTTCGCTACATAACCTCTATCATAGAGGCTTAATCAAGATGTTGGTGGTCTATCACCTTAAGATAAAGAGAACTACTTGGGAAAAATTTCTAATATATGAAGGGTCATTGGTTTCTTCTTTCTCACTCCCATACCAATGATACAACCCGCAACAAAGGTTTATACAAGGAAAACTTCAAAGGAACCCAAAAATTTAGCATCATTCAAAAAAAACATGCAATTAGATTAAATCAAGGGAAAACTTAGCCTAATAAGGAGGTTAAATATACGGGTGAGGAAAACATAGCCTCTTTCTCAAGACATAAAGGCAAAGGGAAATTTATCACAGCAGAATAAACTTCAGAGGAAGCCAGCCCTGAAGTACCAGTTCAACACTCTATTTCGAAAGTTGCAGGAGAGCAAGTAGAAACCAATGATAGCCCTTCAAAAGGAGAAAAAAAATTAGCTCAATTATTTTCTTCTCTTAATACATCAAATACATCTACCAAAAGAAAGGACAACAACATCATTCACTCTTATTCATCTTTCGAAGAAGACAGTAATGAAGAAGATTTCTCAGAGACAGAGTATGAGGCAAGTCAGCCTAACAATATGATGTAGAGAAAAAGAGGGGTTTATTATATTCCCAACCCATACCTCAAAAGACCTCACACTAGGCCTAAAAACAAGCTAAGACTGATCAACCAACTCATTGCTAAACCTAGAATGAAAGATGAAATTATAAATGTTGATGAAAGCCTAGGAAAGGAAGCCAAGAAGATGAGAGCTCAGTAACAGAAACATGCAGGAAAAGGAAAAGCTAAAATACTTTGTAAGGAAGATTTCTTCAAAATATTTGCTTCTATACTTGATTTTATTTAAACATTTAAGGCGAATCAAAGAAGAAAAATCACACATTTTGGCTTAATCAACAAATGTAGCTATTTAAAAGGTTTACAATAATAGCTACCTATTTATGAAAGGTAGCTATTATTTCCTAAATTTTTGTATGAAAGAAGTGGAGGAACTATTTGTTCAAATATCGAAGGATGATACTGAGGGGTAATTATATGCATGCAATATTAATAGAAGAAGGTACTCCCAAGTGTCAATTAATCAAGTTCTCTTCCAGATATTAGATTCAGTTGACAAATTTTTCACTTTTGGGGGAAAGAGCCAGATGTCATCTTCAATTGTTAGTTGCACTTTTTGAGGAAGTGGTTATACCAGAAAACAAGAGCAATTTTTCAACAGTTGCCACATCACTCTAGGCACCTCCAACTATATGGCATCATGTTTTTTATTTTTATTATGTTGCACTACTTTGTATTATGGTTAAGGATAACCTTCACCTTATGTATAGGAATACAATTACTCCTCTAGAACAAATTCACACTTTTTGTGGAAATATCAACATAATATCTCTTGTATATATATGATGAAACTCAATGGAGAAAAGGTTTGTGGTTTGTGAATCTTATAGTCATGTGATCAGTGTATTCTTTCATATAATGATATTGAAGAACACTTTTTGAGGACTTATTACTATCTTGATATGTGTATTGTTGATCCTTGTTATGTGTTTCCATACCTAAATCTCTTGAGTTCTAGTTTGTAATTTCAAATTTTGTTATATGTTTTTATGAGCCTCTTGATGTGTTTATGTACCTTATCAACGTTTATCAGTATTATTTAGTAAGCCTTCTTGATGAGATGTGCATAATAACTGGATAAAGAGCATTCCTTATTAGAGTGACTTTTAATGATTTTCAATAAGATTATTGTAAGTCTTATGATAGCTTCCTCTTATTGACATATTATCAGATTGTTTCTTGTATTTTTTTTCATCAAAGCAGTGGATTTATGCCTTGCAGACCCATTTTCCCTTCTGTTATTCCATACTTTCTTCCTGCCATAGGATAGAAACTTATCTTTTTCTACCATATCAGGTCTAAATACCCTCATTGGTGTGATAGTGAATTTTTCTGAAACCGTTTTCATGGATTGAGAGCTTTAACCACCTACCAATTATATAATTCAAACCATTAAATTGCCCTAGATCTAGGATGTGACTGGTCAAGCACTTGAAGCAGTCCAAGTGTTGATTCCAACGCTAACAACATACGTGATAGTGACTTCCAAAGATATGAACACAAAATTCTAATAGAAACGACTAGGAGAGAATGCTAATGAATGATTTTCTTCGGTGAAATTGTTAAAGGGCCTGAACCAAGCCTTGGATTTAAAAATGGAATGGTCACATCCCTCGCATGCAATGGCATTTTAATTTCCATTAAAAAAAATCATGCTCAAGTTCTTTGGATTCATCACTTTGTAAGGAGGTGGAGTTCAACAGGGAAGGTGCTTCTATATGAGTCGAGGAGGAGCATGTGAAATTAATAAAGTTTCCCATTCATGGATCAAGCGCTTGATTGGAGCCATGACAGTAGCCATCTTGGCCCAATATAACATAATACCGAAGTTTAAATTGCCTTTAATGTGAATCCAAGGAGGTGGCACAGAGATGATTTCTTGGGAGGAGAGAGCACATTGAGGAGATTATGGTATAGTATGGAAATATTTGATTCCATTAACTTCCCTTTGATCCACTTCTAGGAGGCATGCTAGATTGGCTTGGTGATATGCGTTTGAATTTTTTCTTTTGAGGATATCGAAGAGAGACTTTGAGAGAAGGAGATCCAAAGCACGTACAAATTCTTTTTTAGAAGAAAAACCATTTATTCTTTTTAGAAGAGTTCAAGGAGATTCTCTTTGGATAAGAGCTTTTGGCTATTTATATTGTATTGTAATAATAGAATCTCTAAATTCAAAAATTAAATAATCTATAATAAATTAACAATAATAATTAAAAAATCTAAATCTACATAATTATGTTTTATAAAAATAAATTAAACTTTAATTATAAATAAAGATATTAATTTATTATAATATTGAAATATTTAATTTTACATCCAACACGATGCACAACTTTTCGAAACATTTAAAATTATTTAAAATAAATTAAATGCTAAAATAAGGATAATAATTTATCATAATATTGACATATTTAATTTTGCATCCAACACGATGCACAACTTTTCGAAACATTTAAAATTCTTTATTTTTCCTTCAAGTTGAAAGACAACACCAAATATGGCATGAGATAGACACATCGAATTGGATTGTTTTAATGAAATCATTAAACATCTATGCATCTTCTGGCTACCTATGATTTTTCTTCCTGTTATAGATTTGTTTCTACTTATTCGATTTCATTTATGGGATCCTAAAAGATTTTGCATAAAACATGATTAAATTATAATATATTGTCTCCCATGATAGTTTAAAAAGAAACACGATAGTTTTTCCTTTCCGGTCCTAAAGACAAAATTAGTCACCTTTCCAAAGTAGATTTGGTGGAGAGTAGTTATACATTTCCATCATATACATATGGTTCTAAAGACATTCTGTATTAAAAACGCCATTCGAAGCAGACATGACAGTGTACAACCAATTTTTGTTCGCTTTTCTTTGTTGGGTCCGAGAGTGACGATATTTCAAAACCACCATGGTTTTTTTCAGTGGTTCTCAAATATATAAGGAAATATAATTAAAATAGATTCATTTTAATTCAGGATTTAATGATTTCAGGGAAATTAATTTTTTCTTAAATGTAAATTTATTGTAAAATTGAGAAAATAAGGTATATATTTTTATTATTTCAATTGTATTTCTGAATGTTATAGAGATTAAATAACTTATTTATTAAGTCATTTTATCAAAACACATTGAACTATTTTTTTAAAAAGCCATTTTAATATTAATTTTTTTTAAAACCAGTTAAATATTAATTAATATTAAAATATTTGATTCATAAAGCATATATATATATATATGAAATTGATGTACTCTTAACCGCATTTCTTTTTTACTTTTAATTACTATAAATGAAATTATATTAGACTATATAGACAACTAATTAAATATCTATAGTATATTTTTTTTCTTTTATATTATAGTGGACATTAATTTTCCATTTAGAGAATATTTTATTTTTATTTTCATAAAAAAAATATACTTACACATCCCTTTCACACTGAACTATAGAATAAATGTCTCTAATTAATGAGCATCTCAACTCAATTAATAATAATCTTAAACAATATTTATCTACTTAAAAAAAACTTTATTACATTTAACAATATATATATCTACTTATAAAAAAATTTAAACAATAATAATCCCAAAAATTATAAGGAAAGAAAAAACTTAAACAACAACTATCCTGAAAAAATTCTTCAACATAGATTGAAAAGCTTAAATAGCCATATTCCTCAAAAGCTTCAACAACTTACATACCAATAAAAAAGTTGCATCTTGCTTCCACCATGAAAGGGCAAGCAGCTAGGCTTACCAATTATAATGTAACATATAAATAGAAATTTTATAAAGAAAATAAAGAAAAATAATATAAATGTAAAAATATTAATAACATAAATATTAAATATTTAGTTTTAAATATTATAATAATTTAAAAAAAATAACTTTTTTTTATTTAACTATGTAAAATATTGAAATATGTATATATAGAGCTTGCTTCAATATATAAAATTTAATAAATAGGGTTATATATCTATAAGTTATTAATAATATTAGATTAATATTATCTTTAATAATTTTATGACTAATTTTTCAATGGTAAATCCAAAAATAATGTACAGCTATTCCAATTTTCCAAAAAAATTAAGAAGTGATATTTTTAACTATATTTATTAATGTATTTGATATTTTTTTTAACATGATAAAATTGTATAATTTGATATATTTTTAAAATTTAATTAAGAAAAATAAAATAAATTAACTAATCAGATCATATTTCTAATATTCAAAAATCATATATGCAACTTGTTGAAACCATAATTACCAAGTTCGATTGTATCGGTGAAAAAAAAACGGAAAAATACTGAAATTGGCAGATTCGATTAATTCAGAAAATTCCAATTGGTGTCGGTAAATCTGCTGGTCATGGTGGATATGTTGGTCGCTTAGAGCTTGAACTGCATCTGGAACCGAAAGGTGTGCTGCTATAGAAGGAGAATAGGTTATGCAACAAAAATGGGTCAACAAACTTTGGCTGATGGTTTTCCAGGTCGTAGTCTAACCAGACTACTTTTTCAGTTGATGGTTTTCCAGTTGATTGGCTAAACCTATAGTAGTGTTAGATTGCAACTTTTACTGGACAGAACAGGCAACTGACTATTCTGGAAAAGCAGAAAGGCGGGAAACTCCATGAGTGTGCCATGTAAGTGCTTTGGCATATCATGTGCAGTTCAAGCACTTTTTTGTTTCATCGGGTTAACCTGAATATACTGATATACATATATTTTTACAGTTATCGAGAAAAAGTGCGCGCCCAATTTTAAGGTTTTGGCAGCCATTGGAAATGCACAACATTTTTCACTCGCGGCCAGAACGCAGGTATACTTAAATTTGGTTTGACTTTGGTCTCAGACAATTAAATTAGACACCTAAACAAATGCTTTGATTTTCTTACATTTACTGTCTTTTGAGATGACTATTTAAATCTCAAATCTCAGATTAGATATGGCAATAAATCTCTGATTTCTGAATTCTTGTAAGGAGTTCAAAGACCATAGTTCAAAATCCCTGAGCTTAAATGGATTGTGGATTCCTAAAATATTTTAGAATATAAAAAATATTGGCTTTGCCAATACTGAACTTATATCTAATTGGGGATTTCTAAAATATTATGAGCTTGGACATGACCGATGGATAGTAGATGTAGTGTTAGACTGCAACTATTGTAATAGTGTTAAATTAAATTATTGGTGTTGTTGGATCCATTGCTTAATCTGCAGAATCAATTGATGCAGTTTAAAGAAATCATCTGAAATTTTGAATATACATATATAGATGAGTTAACTAAATACATAAGAATATTTTACAACAAACAGAACAACCCTAAAAACTAGTTTGGAACTGAAAAACCTTGATGGAAAATTGAAATAATATAGAGAAACTTAAAGCTAATGTCAAGATCAATTAGATTTTATAAATTTTCTTATAAGAATTAGTAAATTGGTTACTATTATTGGAAAAAAAAACACCATATTTTTTATAGCAAAAAATTAAAAAATAGTAATTTCTATATTAAAATTTTTATAAAATGAAAAATTGAAATGAAAAAAAAGGATAATTCTTGCCTTAAAAAAATTATAAAATAGAAAATTGGTTGCGAATCAATAAATCCTATATAAAATAATAAAAAACAGTAATTTCTATATTGGAAAAATTAACTTAGATACCTTCTATATTTTCATTAAAGTTTTAAATATAATGATTTTTTCATTTAAATTTATAAAAGAAAAAAAAATTAATATATTCAAGTATTTGAAAGATCTACTCTGTCTAATTTTTTCCATATTGAATGTTATAGAGTCATTTTTTTCTGGTATCGAATTTGGCAACTATGGTTGAAACATTATCTACTCTTCTTATGTAGGTGATAGTAAAATATTCACAATCCAAATAAGAATAGCCACAAATACTTGCAACTTGATCAAACAATTTCTATTCTTATTTTGCAATTGAGTTGGAATGTTTGTTAGATCTTTAGTGAGAAATGCATCCACCAATGAAGAAACCCTTAATGCACCTACATGTCATTTTACTAGTGGGATATTTCTCTCTTTGAGTGAGGGGAAGACAAGCCAAATCTTTGGGATATTCTTTTCTTTTTTTAGTTGATGTCTATTGAAATCTATTGGCTTTCATATCCACCAAGGTGGTATACAATTGAACAATGTTTAGAGAACTCAAATCCAATAACAACATTGGAAAAACGATATAACCAATCATTCACCCCCCATTCCATTCCTTTTTTATGGTGGCTCTCCTAGTGATTGAGATCAAGTGAATCAAACTCAAAACCAACTTGAAATAATCATTATATTCCTTTGGACCATTTATTTTTCACTAAAGCTCTTATTTAATGCCTTTTGATGGTGGTTCTCCAATAGTTGAGGAATGGAGATTTCAAGAGGCCCCCTTTCCGTACAAGTCATTGGAAATTGTGAATGAGGCATGGAGATTTCAAGAGACCCACTTTCCATACAAGTCATTGGAAATTGTGAATGAGACCATTGGCGGTACCTTTAAAAAGACATAAAATGATAAGCTCACTTTATATCGCCATGATATCTTAAAATGTGGCATCTTACATATAAGCACTTTGAAGGGGGCTTTGAGGCCATTCCCTAAACTAAAATTCGAATCCATGTCTTCAAACCAAAGTTAAGCTTGTTTCATCTATTCCCTCAATCATCCTAAAAAAGAATCCTATTTTAAATTTGGATACTTTTTTCGTAAGCATATATATATATTGAATTCGATACTTTTGGGAAGCTAATATATATTTGTAGGTTTGGAAATAGTAGAAACTTCACACCACTTGAAATAGTAACCATTCCCTAAAGAATTCATAATCACAAAACAATGCACTAGGTCATGATGTTTAAGCCATTACTCATGGTTTTTACTAAATGCTAAGCCTAGTTTAATTTCAAGGTACAAAAGACTCCCTAAGCCTAGCGACTTCGAGGTACAAAAGACCTCTAAGCCTAGTTTAATTTCAAGGTACAAAAGACCTCTAACATTTAGAGATGGTGTGAAAGTAAGTATTGCAATTCGTGGAAAAATGAATTTTCTGGTTTTCATAGTTGATCTCCTTCTTAGTGGAAAAGATAACTAACTAGAATAGTCAAGAAATATTGAGCATACATTGATCTTTAATGATCTTTGTGATCACATTTGTGATGGTCATACCAATCTTATGAAAATGGAAACAAATAAGGAAATATTATATCTTGATTGCTTCCTTGATAAGTGAAGAGATGAGTCATCATATCAATAGATCAAAGATTCTTAGAGTTCTTTGAAGAAGTTGAAATATGTGTATGGTTCATTCAGAAATGGAGCTAATTCAATGGTTGATGAAGCTTTTGAACCTTGAAATGAAGGATAATAATCTCATGGCTTTATCTTCAGAATTAAATGCACCATGCATAAATTTGATGTTATTGGTGTGAATATATAAATTTCTCTCATGAACTTCACCAAGGCTCTCTACTCCACATGTTCTCAGTATCTTGAGTCACTTCAAGCCAGTGTACAGCTAAGATATCTTTGATTTTGATTCCTTGGTGGAGAAAATTGTAGAATGTGAGAATGATTTTGGGAAGAAGACACCTCAATCCACTAGAGAGAATGTTTTCCTCACTCAAAAATGGAAGAATCAATCACCATGATTCTACTAGAGGAGATTGCAGTAAGAAATGATGCAAAAGGATGAATTTTAAAGGTAGTTAGTAGGAAAAATTTAGGTGAAAGAACTAAATTTTATTATATTCATTGTAGTAAGAATTCACATTAAGCAATGACATCTATAATCTCAAGGGATAAGATTAAACAAAAATATGAACAACCTAAAAGGAAAAGTAATACCCCTAAATCTAGCCATTTTGTTTTTCTTGTCTACAATATTGGTATAAATATATATGTTAAAAACTTAATTTAAGTCATGGAGAAATGCCCTGTTGCTTGAAAGGTGTCACTTGCCCATGAGATTTTCTAGAGATTTTTATGAAAAGTTGAATAATAATGCAGAGGATACAATGTATTTTGTAACTAGATCCAATGCTGAAGGTGCCATACCTAAAACTATTATCCCCAAATTACTTCCATTCTCATATTCAATTCTCATATTTTTCCTTTGCATGATATTTTTTTTCTCGCTAAGTTATGAAGGCACTTGCTATCTCTTATTCAAATTTGACAACAAACATGTTCCATTTACATGTATTGATGGAAAATTTGAGATGAGGGAACATGGTCTTGGAATGATAACAAATTATTGAAGTTGAAAGGTACAAACACATAATTATGGACATCTTGCTCACTATGCTAAATGTACATTGTCTTCTACTCTTTTTTGTGGCATGCTAGATTTGTCTTGCAGTCAGACTCACGATGTCTGAACTTGACAATGCTAAGAGCGCGGCTGGGCCATCCTATTTCCCAACGATTTGGACTTGTGTGACACGCAATGGACCTCTGCACGATCCCTCTGATTGGGCATCTTGAATTATTTTATATATAAAACCTCAACTGCAGAAAACACTGGCCATCCATCCATGTGCGAAAGGTTGCAGCTGTGAAATATCATGGATTTCTGTTTAATTGACTTTATATTTGAAACCCCGGCCTGGAATTCTCGAGGTTGCAGGGATCCAGGAATGTAACATAGGCGACCTCGCAGACATGGTATTTGAGCTTCTTGGCCCCCAAGCTTTTCCAATACACGATCCAAGGGTTCACGTTGGGATTATCATCATTATTTACCAGAACAGACGCGGATTCAATGCTATCCCACACTCCTAACCCTATTACCTGCTTCCCGTCGAGAGACTCATAGAAGGAGGAGGATAATATGCCCTTGAGCCGAACGAAGTAGGACTTGAGTATGGCCACGCAGGAGTACGAGAGCTTATCCTGTATCTCCCAGCTTGCTGTGTAGATTCTTCTGAGACAAACAATGTCCCCCAGCGATAACTTAGCAAAGGGAACCCCTCTGCTTATTTCCCGTGAAGTCAACCGGAACCAACCCGAGTCCACAATTTTCACTGCGCTGGTCATCCCCTTTGTGAACGCCGCTGCCTGATTATCACGCCAAATCGATTAGTGGCGACCGATATTTTTTCTGACCTGATTTATTGGCATTAGTAAAAGGAAAAAACGTTAATACACAAAAGACATACCTCCGGCAGATTCGGCGCAAGACCGTGGCCACTGGATTCACCTTTCCAGACAGCAAACACTGCGGCCTGTACACATACAACATAATATAATAAATTAATGCAAAGCCCAGTTAGATCAAATTAATGGAAGGCCCAATCTCTGATCTGAAAATCAGGTATTTTATCTTAATCACAGATAAACCCAACACAAAAGAGATATCAAATCTATTCAGTATGTAAACCTTCTTAGAATGCCGAGTGCTAAATGCTAAATGCGTACCCATGATTGCTCGAGGCTCTTCAGAATGGCGACGTCAATGTCGTTTCCTTTTTCTAGCAGATTGGCCACTCTGGCCATGTGTGTGACGGCGTCATTAATGTCGCAGCCATGCTGAGGCTCGTATATTGCAAATGAAATCCACATTCTGCTTTGAGGTTGGCTCTGCTGCGGCTCGTTACAGGAGGAAGCGGGGGTCGTCATTGTGGTTCTTGGAGGCGAGGGGATGATCTGTGGTACGCTAGATGTATATATAAGAAAATGTCAATGGCGGTGTGTGTGCTCTGTTGGCCGCGATTATTGGCGCGACAAAAGGCACCTCGCACGCGTGTAAAGCAACTGGATCCATGACATGGATGCATGATACCATCTCCGACCACGGCAAATGGTTTGAATGTAGTGAAAATAAAGATCCCATATTGGTACTATAAATTCGAATTTTTTAACACTAATCTGGCGACAATAGAGGAATCCAAAGGATCCACGCTGATCATAAGGATTATAATAGAGGGTAAGTGGAGATAATGGGAGTCGGGACCAGCCATAATCATTTCTACAGGTGCAACTGGGGTAACGGGAGCACCCTTAATCATCATCGAGAGTGTTAGGGTTGACGGGTGGGTACTTGGGTTAATCATCATCGAGAGTGTTAGGGTTGAGGTGTGGGTACTTGGGTAAGTTAATGTGGCGTTTATATAAAGTTTTTTTCTCCATTTGATAGGTTGCGATTGCTTAAATAGTCTGAAAAATATGATATGTTTAAAATATGTTTTGCAATGGATAGTAAAGTGGAAAACAAACAAATTATTTAAGTGGGTTATTCTAGTTAAATTATGTTTTACAATGGATAGTAAAGTTGAAAACAAACAACTTGTTTAAGTGAGGTATCTTACTTGGTGATATTCGAGAGGATGTTGGTCTCCTAGGTCTTGGGTTCAAGTTTTTTGTGAGGCAAAAATGTAATGCAAATCATGAATATATAAAAAAAATTATATTAATTTGATAAATGTAAATATGATAAAATTAATTTATTTTAGTGTATATTTTATGTAAAGTTATTTTATATTCTAAATTTTTGTTACATATGATAGAAAGTGATTGTTTAAATAGTTAGAAGAATAGGATAAAAAATGATAATATGATTAAATTAATTATTTTGAGTGTTAGGATTGAGGTAGCTATTTTTAATTACTTTAATGTATAATATGAAGCTATTTTATATTCTAATTTAGTGACTGTTTAAATAAATAGAAGAATAAGACAAAAAAATCTAACTTGTTTAAATTATATTTTGTAATGCAAAATAAAGTTTTAATAATAAAATTTTGAAAACAAATAAAGTCAACATCTATGTCTACTCTTAAACATTCTCTGTGTCAATTTTTAATGCTAGACTTGCCATGATTTCCAATTAGATTGAGGATCACAATGGAAGCTTAACTAGTTTCATGGAGATTGTGGCATACCCACAACATAGAAGAGAAATACCTTAGGCAACCAAACCTTAATCTTACAAGTGGAAATTTCTTATAGATACAATGCTTAACATATGTAGTAATGAAATGTAATTCTTTTATGGATAAATCTATGTTGTTTATTATTTGCAAGATTTGTCTATTTCATTTTTTTACACTAGTGTAATTCCCTGCACAAGTCTTTATGGAGGCACTATTCTACATATCTACTCTATCATTATTTTGTCTCAACTAATTTTTTCATTTTTTTTCTTTAAGAAACTAGATAAATGGCTCTTAACCAAACCTATTATCATATGTCACAACTTTTAGAAATATATATATATGATGGAAAAAATTATAGCTAGTAGTAAACAATTATTAATTGTTTTTGAATTGGAAGAAAATCATTTGTCTTACCTCACTCAACAATTGTTGCATGTAAAGAAATAGTTTGAGTGTTATGTAACACAATTTTGAATATAAATCACAAATAATATGTGAAGGATAATGTATAAATTATCCATTATTTATTAATATAAAATCACTTAAGGTAGGGAAATAATTTTCAATTGATCCTTTTATGGAAGGAACCCACTCTTTTTCATTTTCCTCTTAAGAGTACAATCTCCTATAAGCTAAATCAAAATACAATAGTCCTCCACACTCTCATAAGGAGGAATCTATCCTCATTTATAATTACCAATAGAATCCTAATAGTAACAACCTCCTAATTACCTAATGGAATTCATTTAATGAGGTTCCATTAAGTTGACTCAATACTAAAATATTATGACCTTATTTAATAATGTGGTAGATCAGTCACATTCGATTGAATGGCTTTCCACTATATTTTACTCTATTATGACCCTTCTCTCATTATATATTTTGGAAGAGTCTATGACTCCTTCTGTCCACAGTTCCTGCCACACGAAAGTCCCAACATGGCTATGGTATATAAAAACTAATACTGTTTATTCAACATTCATATAATTTAAGATTTTTGTTTTAGTAAAATAGGCAAAAATCTCATTGAACAAATTAGGGACTAGTTCCTAGATTAGCTCCCGGTTGTGGGAGGAGTTAATACATCTGAAATTTGAGTTGAGAGGATTTATGACTTGGTCAGTTCTCTGCTACCATAAACAGAACATCCATCGTTTAAATTTCAGAGAGTGTGTACGTTGTGTAGTGCTAATCTCTACATTTGAACCATCGTTATGATACCTTTTGTGTAGACGTAACCAGAGTTTAGGGTGAACCACGGTAAAATCAACGTGTGTCTTCTTTTGCATGGTTACTTGCGTATTTAATTATTTCTTGTATGATCTCATGGGGCTGGTATGGAGGCTTTCTTCATGATCATGAACAATTCAGTGTGAAAGCTAAGTCTGCGTAAAACAATGTGAGCCTTATTTAAAATCTTTAAGCAGTATTGCCTAAACTTTCTTTGTTGGTTGTAATATAACTGTAACCACATGTACGTGGAAAGCATGCGGTCTTAGCGGGTTTCCTAAAAAATTTGATAAAGACAGAAAAGTATGGAAATGTGAAGGATCATGACTGCAGTTCAGGCCCATGGAAATCGTGTGTTCACAATGAAGAAAAACCGAGTTATTTCTTAAAAGAAAACAGATAATACATTTAACAATAATGAGATATGGTGGCAGTAAGTGTATACGAAACTCGGCGTGATTTGAGTTTTATTCAAATGCGGAATGTAAAATGGACATAATTAATACTTTTAATCTGAACGTTTGAATTTTAAATCGGATAGGTGTGTCAGTTTATATGACGGAAGTCACTGATGATTGTCTGATATGTAAATGAGTTTCAGCTAATCTTCAAAAATCATTATTAATATCTCGATTTGGTGGTCCTGACTGAAGTGTAAATCGGATTGCAGGTTTCTAAACATTAATTTTGGGTTTTTATTAAGGAAAGTTTAAATAATGTTTTGGAGTACCTTTATATGTATTTTGAGAGTGGTTATAAATGAGTTTATTTTTGAAGTTGAAAATACTTTAAAGGAAGGAGTTTAAGCATTTTTAGTAAAAGACGATACTGGCAGGAGTGTGGATTCACACGGAATTCTTCATGCTTTTGCGTGGCGGCGAAAACTCAAAATGCCCCGGTTTGAAGACAGAGGTTCGTGGCAAGAACAACTTCAGATGGGAAGCTTCAGGATGCACGATGTCTTTGGTTCAACAGGCAGTGGCTGGCAGCAGTGGGGAAGGAGCAAAGGCCTTCTTCCACAGCCGGAGGAATGATCAGGATGGGTTGGATGTGAGCTCTAGGCGCAATTCGGTGTCATGAGATGATCTTGTTCAACATTGTGCCGGAAGAGAAGACATTGCCCAGGCTTGTGCAGACAAGCTTGAAAAGCTCTGTGGCAATCCTTGACAAATGGATTCTCACAGGCAGCGGCTACTCTGGGTTCTGCGGATAGGAAGGTACCTCAGTTCTTGACCATGCAGAATGTTTTTAATACTCTGTTGGTACCAATTATAAGTACAGATGTGGTGATTTGGTTAGGAGGATGAAAATGAGCTGCTTTCTGGCCATGTTTGTTGCTGAATCGTGGAGGGATCACTTTGTTACTTCCATAGGCTTCAGTAATGCAGCTGTCCTTGAGTTTGACGATGTGGTTGGAGCCATGTTGTCTGAGGAGACGAGGAAGAAGTCGAATGCTGACACCTCTACATCAGAGGAAATGATGGCTAGAGGTCGTTCTAGAGAAAGACGCTCAGGTAAGCGCAGCGATTCGCGTTCAAAGTCGAAAGGGAAGAAGAGCAAAGTGAAGTGCTGGTTTTGTGGCAAATCGAGGCACTTGAAGAAAGACTGCTGGAAGAGACAGCAAACAGAGAAGAAAGGAGACTCTTTGACAGAGAGGAAGGAGGCAAATGCGACAGATACAGGTTCGGCATCTGGTTCAGGTATGAGCGACGAAGTGTTGTCTGTTAATATGTCAAATCATGATCAACATTGGTTGTTAGATTCCGGTGCATCAAACCACGTGTATTCATAGAGAATGGTTTAAGACGTATAGATCAGTTAATGATGGAGTCGTGTACATGGGTAATGATGTCACATCTAATATTGTTGGGATAGGAAGCATACAACTGCAAATGTTTGATGGCACAACTAAATTGTTAACAGATGTGAGACATGTTCCAGACTTAAGGAAAAATCTAATTTCTTTAGGAGCATTGGATACGAATGGATATAAAACTGTAATTCAAGGTGGAGTTATGAAAATCTATAAAGGTATATTACTAGTAATGAAGGCTAAGAAATTAGGAAATCTGTTTCAATTAGAAGGAAGAACAGGGTCAGATCATGTGTCTACGGTGTCTGAACATGACAGTAGTTCCATTCGCCTATGGCATCAAATTTTGGGCCATATGAGTGAAAGAGGGTTAAAGATTTTGGCTGATCGCAAATTACTTCCTAATCTAAAGTCTGAAAAGTTAGATTTCTGTAAACATTGTCTGTTTGGCAAACAAAGTAAACAAAAATTTAAAACAGGCAAACATACTAGTAAAGGCATACTTGATTATATTCATTCAGATGTTTGGGGTCCAGCTCCTACAGCGTCATATGGTGGTTCGTCGTATTTTGTATCATTTATTGATGACTTTTCTAGGAAGGTGTGGGTCTACATGATGAAAAAGAAGTCTGATGTTTTTTCAGTTTTCAAGCAGTTTAGAGCATTGGTAGAAAACAGCACTGGTAGAACAATAAAGTGTTTAAGAACTGACAATGGTGGTGAGTTTACTTCAAGGAGTTTGACAGCTATTGCAAGGATGCAGGGATCGAGAGACATAAGACCACGGTTTATACTCCTCAGCAAAATGGAGTTGTTGAACGCATGAACAGGACTCTTCTAGAGAGAGCAAGGAGTATGCTGAGTAACGCCGGGTTGCAGAAGGAGTTGTGGATGGAAGCAGTGGCAACAGCTTGTTATGTGATAAACCGATCTCCATCGACGGCGATAGACTGCAAGATTCCGCAAGAGGTATGGAAAGGACACCCTTGTGACTATTCTAAACTCAGAGTATTTGGTTGTGATGCATATGCTCTAGTGCCTAAACATCAGCGAACTAAATTAGATCCAAAGTCTAAAAGGTATATCTTTGTTGGGTATGGTGTTGGAACAAAGGGATATAGATTGTGGGATCCTACTACCCACAAAATCATCATCAACAGAGATGTAAAGTTTAATGAATCCTCTCTTGTACAGTTAGATGTAGATAGTAAATTGAAACAGGATGATGTATTTGATTTTCATCACATTCAGTTTGACAGCACTTCTAATGATAGTCATGATGACCATAGTTCAGATACTAGTCATGAACAGGTTTCAGAACATGAACAGGGTTCAGATGTAGGTCATGAACAGGTCTCAGATACTGATCGGCAAGAAGTTCCTACAGATGGTAGTCAACCAGAAACAACTTTAAGGAGGTCTACAAGGATAAAACGTGCTCCGAGAAGGTATGATGATTATGTTACTTCAGTTGCATTTACTGCTAATGACAATGAACCTCTGTGCTATCAGGAAGCAATAGAAGGTTCGAATAGTGACAAGTGGAAAGAAGCCATGAAGGACGAAATGATGGCCTTGAGTAAGAACGGCACATGGGATCTGGTTGAGCTTCCGAAAGACAGGAAAACTGTGGGGTGTAAATGGGTTTACAAGCTGAAACGGGGTGTGAATGATACGGAGAACAGGTACAAAGTGCGACTGGTTGCAAAAGGGTTTTCTCAGAAAGCAGGCATAGACTTTCATGAGATTTTTTCACCAGTTGTTAAAATAGTTTCAATTCGAATTGTGTTAGCTTTAGTTGCTTTGTTTGATTTAGAGTTCCAGCAACTAGATGTTAAGACTGCTTTTCTACATGGAGATCTAGATGAGGAAATTTATATGGAACAACCGGAAGGGTTTGTTCAGCATCGCAATGAGAAATTTCACCAGTTGTTAAAATAGTTTCAATTCGAATTGTGTTAGCTTTGGTTGCTTTGTTTGATTTAGAGTTACAGCAACTAGATGTTAAGACTGCTTTTCTACATGGAGATCTAGATGAGGAAATTTATATGGAACAACCGGAAGGGTTTGTTCAGCATCGCAATGAGAAATTTGTCTGCAGGCTCAAGAAGTCATTATATGGCCTGAAGCATTCGCCTCGGCAGTGGTATAAGAAGTTTGATTTTTTCATGTTGAGTCAGAAATATGTTAGAAGTGAATATGATCATTGTGTGTATTTCAAGCAATTGAAAAATGGCATGTTCATTATCTTAGTGTTGTATGTTGACGGTATGCTTTTAGCAAGCAAAAGCATTGATGAAATCAACAGGTTGAAGACTCAGATGGCAAGTACATTCGATATGAAAGATCTAGGAGCAGCAAGACAGATTTTGGGCATGGAGATTTTCAGAGACAGGAGTAATGGTAAGCTGTGGCTATCACAACAGAAGTATGTTGAGAAGATACTTTTGAGGTTTGGTATGAATAATGTGAAGCCTGTGTCAGTCCCTTTCGCTTCCCATTTCAAGCTTTCTTCGGGTTTATGTCCTGTTATCACTCAGGTTTTCCTTGAAGTTGCGGAAGAGGAAAGTATACCCGAGGTAACCACAAACCAACCTTCAGATGCAGAATCTAGCCAATCTGCATCCAGAGAGGGCTCTCTCTTTATGGTTTATCTTTGTTCTTAGAAGGTTTTAGGCTAGTTATAGATCCAAGAATTTGTTTGTAAATGGTGGAATCCACAAACTAAGGGCAAGGTTGAAAGTTTTCAGTCCATTGGGCTATGGAGTCAAAGGATGGCTTTACTGGATTTCTATTCTACGCACAAGATGGCTTTACAGGGCAAGATAGCTAGACAGAGAACAATCCTTAAAATTTAAGGTGGATGGGATGATTTTGAAGGGATGAAAGGCAGCTAAGAATCTTTCACCATGTTCAAAAGAAAGAAGTGAGATGACTACAAACAAAGAGCAATGAAGAATTCTTTATTACAGTAATCAACAATGTTTAAATTAGCAAAGCAAGAGCATTTAAGAATTCATGCCTATAACCAATTTAAAGGAAAACATTAAGAACAATCACATCTGAAATCAGAGTACAATTAAGTAAATTCTGATTCAATCCTTTATGTAAATTATTCAGAAATGGACATAATGATATCATAAACTGATATAAAATTTAAGACAAAGAGTAGAAAGACTTATTGAACTGCAGTCCAACACATGAATCCTGCAAAAAGTCCTGAGCTTCAAAGCGTCATCCAGTAAGCCACAAATAAACTTCTCCAAAACGCTTTTATTCCGAAAATCTCAATGTTACAGCAAAGTAATAGAATCCACCCCAAATGCTTCAAAGAGTGGAGTATTTATACAAATTCTAAACTAAAATATCTTGAAACAAATATCAAAATTGGTTCACAAATCTCTCCAACTATTTACATAAATAGAACTTAATTAAAGGAAATTCAAACTAATGCATCTATTTGGCACTATTTTTTATGGATAGGTGATGAAAAAGAGGAGAATTCGAATTTGATCCAACTCTTAGTTGATGATGAGGCATCCCAGTCACTAACTGCTTCCTTTCTTTGTGCAATCTGCTCCAACAATTCTGCAAATTTGGGGTCCAATGATATCTTTTTATTTCTCAATCCGTAATAGATATGTACAAAATGAAAGAGGTTATTGTAGATAAATATGTTGGTGAGATAAACATCTTTCACTTTCCCAAAATTCCTCTCCAGCTATGCATAATAGTCTCTGTAAAAAATATGTGTAAAACAGAGTTTTACAGAGTCTGAAAAATGGCCTGTAAAGATGCACATGTATCTCTCATTATAAAACCACTGTGAAAAAACTGAGATAGGTTTTTGTATATGGGTCTCTTAGGAACAACAACCTCCTTCAGTTTTGTATGAAGTATTTTGTATTGGCCACAATCCTCTCTGCAAAAGGATGACTTAAACTGGAATTTTCTGCAAGAAGTGCTTTCCAACATTGTTTAATATTTCCAAAACCATAATGGATGTTAGAAAAGTGAGAGAGGTTTTTGTAGATGGCCCTCTGAATAACATAAACCTCCTTCATTTTTGTAAAATTCATCTTGGATTGATCACAATAGGTTCTGCAAAACTATGACTAAAATATGCAATTTCTGCAAAAATGTTCCTTCTTGTTGTTTTTTTCATCTTTTCACTTTTTTGTTCTTTTAACTGTTTTACTTTCACTTTAGATAAAATTCAATGTTGGTGAAAGTATTTTCATCTCCTCTTTTTACCATTTTACTGCCTTCTGTATTTACTTTTACTGTTTACCTTTGACTGCTCTGTAACTTCTTTTTAACTTTCATTCTGACTTTTACCTGATACACTTTAACTACTGATACTCTTTAGCTGTTATGCTTTCTAACCTCTGTTTGAATAGATTTGATAACAATCTTGGAGTAAACAAATCTTATGACTAGTATTAAGACTATTTATCCAAGGATGTGATCTTCTGGTCACCTCTTCAGGGGACAACTGAGTAGATTTTTCAAGCAATTTCTCAATGGACAAGGGAGTGAGGTTTTAACCAGGTTCAAAATGGAGCATCATTCAAGGCTACATGAACTCCCATTTTGGTTCTTGTGTGTTCAAAATGGCAGTTTTTGGGTTTTCTTCACAGAAATGTCGTGTTTTCAGTTTTAATGAGGGAAATTGGCACAATTGCAGGTTCGGGGGAACAATTCACAGTTTTAAAACCTCTGGGGGAAGACTCAGTGATGATTTTTAATCACTATTTCAGCGAAAAACACAGAGAACTGAGTTTTACTTGCAGTCGGGGTAGAAAAAGATAAATACTTGTTTTTTGAAGGAGGCTGGTTCTTTAACGGGTAACAGGTGATGGCGGGACTGTACTTGAACACGGGCGCAGCGAAATCTTGGAGCAAATCGGTCAATTATAGTGGAAATTCGAAAATCGCAGCGGGGAGCACTGTCGTTTTCAAACAACGAAAATAACAGAAAAACACGGGAAAATGGCTTATTTACAAGTTAAAAGGGTTTTTTGTTTTTCCGAGGAGTGATGTCATCGACGTACGGGCTGATGTAAGCAAGGTCAGGTGGTAAGCGGTAAGCGGTAAGTTCCCGCACCGCTTTTAGTCGAGGGTGGTTTAAGTCGGGAGGGCAGCGATTCCACAAAGAGATCGCCATGTGGAGGGTGAACTGTTCAAATACCGCCCGTTTCCCGCTCGTTAAATTTCTCACAAAGGATGGGTAGCGGGGTTCACGTGGATCGTTGATCTGCGGCGGGTTGATCCGACGGTTGAAGCGATGGGGGAACAAGCGGAAGATTCAGGTGTGGGCCCGTCGGGTTTTAACATGATTTAAGGTTTAATCTAATCACCCCGGGAGATATTTAATAGGTGGAAAAGGTTATTAACTAGTCCTGATGACTAATTAATCCCGTATGCGTAAAGAAAAGGGGTTGCGGCGGGGTTTGGTTAAGTGGAATGCGAGGTGGACAAACCACGGTGGCACGAAACTTTTCGGAAGTTTTATTCATATTTTTGTATTTAAACATACATATGGCATGTTTAAAGTTTTTTGTATGTATATTTTTATTTTTATTTATATGGTAACAAACAAATATTATTTAATTACCATAAGGGCGGGATTTATAATATAATGATAATTTTAACCAAAGGGCGTATAGTGGGTTTTTATTTAAATGCGCGGGGATATAAACACTTTGGTTAAACTTTATAATAGAGGGGTTTTTTTGGGTTATTTATAAAAAAGGGAGTTATATACTTAGGATAGGGCATTTTCACTAGGGATTTAGTAAATATGGTTAGATGTAAATATGACAAAGGGACAATGGAACTCAAAACACTTTGCTCATCTAAGAAAGTGATATCTTCTGAAGTAAAATTGCAATATCTTATCTTCAACACTTAAACTTAGAATAGTAAGTTATTTTGAGGGATTTTTATGGAATTTTGCATAATTTTCCTAAGATTTTACTTAGGAAAAGGTTAAAGATGAATGATTATAATGATGAATTATCTCAAGCACTTAGGTCTTTTTGATCATTAGGCCGAGGGTCCGGTCCCTCCAAAAGTCAAGGAAATGCCTTGAGCCCCTTTGATCTCCAAAAACCTTAGTACTTTGGGGGAAATTAGTAAAGCTTTTTAAGGGGAAAGTGATGAAGGAAGTTAATGATTTTGACTTTGCTTGCTGTGATTTTCTAGTGTATTTCCTGCTTCAGTATTTGTGATGAAAGTAAAGGATCAAAAACATGTAGCAGCATCATTCATCAGATAAAACTTTGTAACACTATCTACCTACCCTATCTACTACTACCATTTTCTCTTCTTTATTAGGGTGCATTTAGACTTGCAAACCCTTATCAATCTTCTTTTCTTTTACATGGTAAATCTATCTATTTCTACCCTTATTACATCAAAGGGCTCAGATTAAACTGTTGAGCACCTTTTATTAACTCTACCTATCTACTTATCTGCCAAGATTAAACTGTTTGGTCAGATATTTATTCTCTATTCTACAACATGAAATTGAAAATGAATGAGTCAAGTTTAAACAGTTTGACTCTTCATAAATTGTGGCAAAAGTTTGACAAGCTGCACACAACTTGTTTATTACATCAGAGTAAAAAGTAGTGGCATTTAGACTTGCACACTTTCCTTGGCCTTTGTTTTTTATGGGGTTCATTTCTTTTACTTTTTGGCCATTTTTATTATTTTTACCCTTTGATTTTTCTTTTAGGGTATACCCTCTTTACATTTTTTAAATTTTTTGATTTTTTGGTTTTTCAAGAATATGGAACACCTTTGTCCAAAAAAAAGGTTTGAACATATTCCATAGTTCAATCAAGACAATCATGAAAAATGACACCTATTGGTATAGGAGTCTAACATGTCCTAATACAGATGAAGAAAAGGATTATATGTCTCAAATTCCATATGCTAATGTAGTAGGATGTTTGATGTATGCGATGGTTTGTACTCGACCAGATATTTCACATGCAGTTGGGGTTGTCAGCAGGTACATGGCAAATCCGGGTAGAGAACACTGGTCAGCAGTGAAATGGGTGCTTCGGTACTTGAGAGGCACAAGTAGTTATTGTATCACTTACAATAAGAGTAGTGAATTTGTTTGCGGATATGTTGATTCCGATTTTGCAGGTGATTTGGATAAGAGAAGGTCAAATTCAGGGTACATCTTTACTCTTGCAGGTGGAGCTATCAGCTGGATGTCAAAGCTACAGAACATTGTTGCTTTATCCACTACTGAAGCAGAATACATTGCTGCTTCTCATGCTTGCAAAGAGGCGGTTTAGTTGAAAGGTTTGCTTGGTGAGTTTGGTAGGTTACAGGACAACATCAGGTTACTTTGTGATAGTCAAAGTGCAATACATTTGGCTAAGAATCCGGCCTATCATAGTAAATCAAAGCATATTCCAATTAAATACCATTTTGTAAGACAGGTTGTTACTGAAAGGGGAGTCTCTCTTGAAAAGGTGCATACAAAGGAAAACTGTGCAGACATGTTCACGAAACCAGTTTTGTTGGAGAAGCTGCGTTGGTGTTTGGCTTCTCTTGGCTTGCAGAAGAGATAAAATAATAAAAGAACAGGGCATCAGGCTAATTGTTGTCAAGGTGGAGATTGTTGAGATTTTCTGTTTTGGATAAAATAGGCAAAATCTCATTAGGTGACAAAAATTAGGAATTAGTTCCTAGATTAGCTCCAGGTTGTTGGGGAGGGAGTTAATGCATCCTAAATTTGTGTTGAGAGGATTTATGAGGCTGTTAGATTCTCCTGCTATATAACAGGTATCCATACGTTTGTTTTGGAGAGGGTGTGTGGGTGTGTGAATTATGTAATCTCCTGTTTTGATTAATAAAGACTGCCAATGCCCTGTTGTGTGGACGTAGCCCAGGAGGTTTGGGTGAACCACGGTAAAATCACTGTGTCTTTATGTGCTTGATAAAATGCTGTGTGTTAATTTGCTGTGCATGATCTCCAACATAGTATTATTTTTTAAAGTGAAATCTGATTTTCATCCATCGTTTTCCAGGATTCAAGAAATTTAATTCTTAATTGTATGAATAGAACTTGAAATTATTGGCAGAAAATAAATGAGCAGGAGACGATAAATTATAAATGTTTAAAATTAATCTTAAGACTTTTTTTCTCCTTAATTAACTTGGTGTCGAAAATAGAAACCTGATAATTGTTTCGTTGAGGTTCATTTATATTTGGCTGTGTTTATTTAAATTTTATAACATTTTGCAACAACTTGATCATTTAGCTTGTTGTCACATTTTTTGTTATGCCAAACCTTTAACGTTGAGGCGACTTTAGTTTACAGCTGAAAATTTTTCACTTGGAAAAATAAAAGTCGATGTTGAGCCAAATTTTCAACCCACCACAGTGAAAGTTCATAAAATCTTTAACCAATTAAAAATCACAATAAACAATTTAAATCATTGAGCCAAGTTGCAGTTGGCCCTGCAAACTAGAATAATGAATGAATAGTCATCATCTATTTAATTCTATCTCCCCACCTGAAATCCAATTCACTCCCCATCACTTACCGCAGCATAACTGAGTGTTCTAAGAAATCTTCAAACCCCCATAGTGGAAGTTCATAAAATTTTCAATATATATATATATATATATATATATATATATATATATATATATATATATATATATATATATATATGTAAAGGTCATATTAAGATACAACGAAAAATAAGCCTTCTACCATGATGAACTACAGATCTTTGGGGTGAGTTCTATTTCTTTTGGTGCTTCCATACCCAACTCATTTTGGGTGTTTTCTATCATCACTTTGGCACCAGTGGGTTCTAGTTCTCTTGGTACTTCCATACCCAACACATTTTGGATGTTTGCTATCATCACTTTAGTACCATTGTGTAAATTTACTTCCACAGAAATTACAGAGAACGTTATCCGTTGTCTGCCATAACAAAGAGTTGAACCAAATACAAGAAAAACAAAAAATATTTTTTTTTGAATTTTTGAAGTAGAGAAAGATATGGCTATTTTTCAAGATTTCATTTTCCCACTCAATTTAAAAAAAATATTTCATTTTGTCCCACTCATTTCCATAACAAAGAGTTGAACCAAATACAAAAGAAAAAAAAAGTATTGTTTTTAAGTTTTTGAAGTAGAGGAAGGCGTAACTATTTTTCAAGATTTCATTTTCCCCGCTCAATTTAAACGCAATATTTCAATTTTTCTCATTTATTTTAAAAACATGGAGCATGGTATGTGTATGGTAAGTGTGATCACTTCCACTCACTTCCACCATAGAGCATGGTATGTGTATGGTGGATGTCATCACTTCTGCCAAAAGTATGACATGCTGATGTCGGAGTCCAATGTATATGGGATTTGATCTTCAAATGTTTTTGAACGAAATTCAGCTCCTAGAACATGATTTTTCCATACCACACTTCAATATATTATTCTAGAAATAGAAATTACATAGATTTAGCCCTTCATGGCTTGATTCTACAATTTTCCAGTGCTCGGTCTTTTTTTTTTCAACTTTTTTTCTCTCTCCCCCGTTTCACCTATTTCACATATTGTATATTAAAAATCCAAAACAGTCCTTCTTCTCAAAATAGATTTATGTTTAATTTATTCCTTAATTAAATGTTATTCTATTTCTCAGTTCTTAGCCTACTTGGCATAATCTCCACGCAAGGAGGAATCAATTTCTAATTTTATTTCCTAATTGATCTAACAAATTCAACAAACTAATTTCTCTAATTTAAAATTAAGATAAAAAATTAATGGCCAATGTTTATCTTTCTCATATTTAGCCACAACATGTGTACATCCAATCACATTGTTGGCTAAGTCTGGAGGCTCCTGCATCAAACTTTCAAGATTTACTCCATACTTCTGTAATTCTGTTGTTGTCAATCAACTGGCATCCTCCATTGGTTGTCCCTTCCATTTAACTAGATACTAAAAATAAACATGTCCTCTAGTTCTTTTGCATACTCTTTTCTCCATAACAGCTTCCACCTCTTTCTTGACTGTCTTTGGCATTTTTTCTTCCCAATTTAAAGTATAGTTTTCCTCTGATGTAGAGTCTTCCTGTAGCTCTTCCTCTATTCTTTAGTATGGGTACAAATCTGCAACATTAAAGATGGGTGATATTCCAATCCCTTCTGAAAATTCTATTTCATATGCATTTGAAGAAAATTTCCTCAAAATTTTACATGGTCTTATCTTCCTCATCTTTAATTTATTGTAAGTCTTAACGGAAAATCTTTCTTTTCTCAGATAAACCATGACTAGGTCTCCTACTTGGAATTCATTTTCTTTCATTTTTGTATCAAATCTCTATTTTTATTTACCATTGCTTTCTTGCGATCTGTCTTTAACATTTTCTTGTAGTCTCTACATCTGCTCTGCAAATTCTTCAACCTTTGCACTTTTTATCTCTTGTTTTCCCAAATTCCTGAGCTCATACACACCTCTTGCATTCATCCAAAAAACAATCTGGAATGGACTCATCCCAGTACTCTGATTTGGAGTATCATTATAAGCAAACTCAACCTGAGCAAGTGCTAAATCCCACTGCTTAGGATTTTTATACACAAAACTCCTCAATATATTTCCTAGGCTTCTGCTTACTACCTCAGTCTACCCATCTGTTTGAGGGTGATATGTTGAGTTAAAACTAAGGTTGGTACCTAGTTTCTTCCAAATAGTTCTCCTAAATGCCCAACAAACTTTGTATCCCTGTCAGATACAATACTTATAGGCAATCCATGCAACCTTACAACTTCTGAAAAAAAATATTAGAAATATGTGTTTCATCACTAGTTTTCTTGCATGCAATGAAATGAGCCATTTTAGAAAATATATCCACCAGAACATAAATGGAGTCATTTCCTCTTTGATTTTTTGGCAAACCCAAAACAAAATCCATACTAACTGCATCCCATGGCTGGTTTGGTATTGGTAATGGCTGATACAATCCTGTATTTTGGCTTCTTTCCTTAGCACACTGATAGATCCTGCACTTCTCAACAAATCTCTTAACATCATTTTTCATCTTTGGCCAGTAGTAAAAAGCATTTACCTAAGAAAAATTCTTGTCTTGTCTAAAATTTCCAGACAAACCTCCACTGTGTTTCTCTTTAATTTTTTTTCCTTCATAGAACATTTACCAATACATAATTTATTATTTTTGAATAGAAAATCTCTTTGGATAAGATAATCCAACCACTGGCTCCTATTATGAACTGTTGGGTTTTGTACAGCTGCATAAATTTCCTTAAATTCTGCATATTCTTTCTACATGTCAACCATTCCTTCAAATCCTACAACACCAACTTGTAATCCCTGCATGATTAAATTCACTCTACTCAAAGCATCAACAACTTTTTTCAACTTACCACTTGTATTATTTATCACAAAATTAAAACTCTGCAAAAATTCTACCCATTTGGCATGTTTCTAGTTCAATTTTGGCTGGTTGTTTATGAACTGCAATGCATGATTGTCAGAATACAATACAAACTCCTTTGGTAGCAAATAATGTCTCCATTTTTTTAAAGCTTGTACAATAGCATAAAATTCTTTGTCATACAAGGAATATTTATGTTTAGCTTCATTTAGTTTCTCACTAAAGTATGCTATTGATCTCTATTCTTGACTTAAAACTGCTCCAATTGCAACTCCACTAGCATCAGTTTCAACTTGAAAAAAAATTCAAAATCAGGCAAAGCTAAAACTGGTTTTTCTGTAATTTTTCTCTTCGGCAACTTAAAATTTCGGTCTGATGTTTCTGTCCACTTGAATGGTTGAGTTGTCTCTTTGATTTTTTCAATAATTGGTGCACAAATCTGACTAAAACCTCTAATAAATTTTCTATAAAAACTTGCAAGACCGTGAAAGCTTCGTACCTCAAATATGTTTCTTGGAGTTGGCCAGTTCCAAATTGCTTGAACTTTTTTTGTATCCATTTTTAGATCCTCCTTAGAAACTACAAACCCCAAATAAATTAATTCTTCTTTCATAAAACTGCATTTCTTCATATTTATTATCAGTTTCTCTTTCTACAAAGTTTTCATAACTAACTTAAGATGTTCCAGATGCTCTTCTTTACTTCGACTGAAAATGAAAATATCATCAAGGTAAGCAATTACAAACTTGCCTGCATATTCTTTCAATACTTCATTCATCGATCTCATGAATGTGCTGGGTGCATTAGTGATTCCAAAAGGCATCACTAACCACTCATACAACCCATTGTTTGTTTTGAATGCAATCTTCCACTCATCCCCTTCTCTAATTCTTATCTGATGATAACCACTCTTCAAATCTATCTTAGAAAAATATTTTGATCCACTCAAGTAATCCATTAAATCATCTATTTGTGGTAAAGGAAAACAATACCTGATGGTAATTTTATTTATGGCTTTGGAATCTGTGCACATGTGTCATTCTCCTCATTTCTTTGGACTAAATATTGTTGGTACAACACATGGACTAAGTCTTTCTCTTACTAATCCCTTATCCATCAAATCCTGCACTTGTCTTCCAACTTCTACATTTTCTTGAGGAGTTAATATATATGCTGCTTTATTCGACAAACTTGCTCCAGTTATTAGATCAATGTGATGACTAATACTCCTGATCGGTGGTAATGCATTTGGTAACTCATCCACAATAATATCAGCAAAATCCTTCAACATAATTTTGATTTCTTCAGATAAATCATATAAGTTTGTGGAAGTCAAAATTACCTTAGGTCTCCTTATGACAACAAAATGCATCTCTTCATCTTTTTCAATTTCTTGCAACAATTCTTTTCCACTCATTAGCATAACATTATTTCCTGGTGTTCCTTTGTCAGCGTCATCCTTCAATGGTAGTAGTGTGTGTTTGTTTCCATCCTTCTCCAAGGTATAAGTGTTTGTTCTGCCATCATGTATGGCTTTCTGATCAAACTACCAAGGTCTTCCCAACAATATTTGACATACATCCATCAGCATTACATCACATAATATAACATCTTTGGGCGGAAATGTGAAGCTGGGTTACACTTTTGTGAGAATCGGGGGCGAATTTTTTTTTTCGGCAATAGTTCGTTCGAAATTTATGAGAAATTTTGGCCGAACTTGTTCTTCCGTTTAGATTGACAGCACATTGACGACGTGGCAAACAGAATTTTTTCTGGAGATGAGAAAACTGGCAACAAAAGTTCTGTCGAACTTTTACTCTTAAAATAGTTCGGCCAAACTAGTTCTTATAAATATATCGCCCGTGAATTTCATTTGTTTCCAGCGTCTATGTTTCTTAGCATTATTTCTTCGTGCATTTTTGTGTTGTTTTTCTGTTCGGTGATCTGTTACAGCACTGCTGCTAGTCTGGGGCTGCTTTCGTCCGCTCTGTTGGTGATTATCTGCGGCGACATCAAGCGAGCGAACTACCAGGTATTTCTCCCCCTCCTCTGCACCTTTATTAATGGAATTCACATGAAATCTGCATGAATTATTCATTACCAATTATGGTGACAACCACCAAGTTCCATTTAGTACTAATTAAGCCTAGTGCATGTCCTGCCAAGTCCAAAATGTTCTTTTTTTCATATAAATTGTTTTCGAAAACTTTGGTATCACTAATGTCTTGCTTGTTAAGATGATGCTTGGATGCCTAAGTCAGTCCCACATATTTGAGGGCACTGTTGAAAAAAGAACCTTGTTGAAATGAAAAAATCTCATTGAAACATAAAATTTCCACTTTGTGACCTCTCTTGAATCACAAGTTCTAGGGAACAACTGCTTCTCGGTCTCCTCTTCCGGTTCTCCGCCACTTGCTGGCTACTACCTTACTAGAAGAAGCCTCACTAGACTGTTGTCCACTATTTTTCTAATTTTCACAGCCATGCAAGCCCACCTCTCTTGCGGCCCCGAATCACACTCCACTTCCCTTCGATGTGTAAGAATGTCTTGCTTGTTAAGATGATGCTTGGATGCCTAAGTCAGTCCAACATATTTGAGGGCACTGTTGAAAAAAGAACCTTATTGAAATTAAAAAACCTTGTTGAAACATAAAATTTCCACTTTGTGACCTCTCTTGAATCACAAGTTCCAGGGAACAGCTGCTTCTCGGTCTCCTCTTCCAGTTCTCCACCACTTGGTGGCTTCCACCTTGCTAGAAGAAGCCTCACTGGACTGTTGTCCACTCTTTTTCTTATCGGCGCTACCATGCAATCCCACCACTTTTGCGGCCCCGAATCGCACTCCACTTCCCTTCCACTTCTAAGAAGTAACCCTGGGCTTCAGGGGAGTCCATTAGATTTGGGGGTTCACTTGCGTATATAGGGATTTCCTTTTCTAAGTTAACTTTGGACTGTTACTGCAAATGTGCCTTTTGGAATTTTTGGTTTTAATTTGAGTTGATTGGTGTCATGTAGAAGTCAAGGCACTCATTGCTATAGAAATTTTGTCTTTACAACCAAGTGGGAACGAGAAACCCCAAAATTCCAAACAAAGCATCTATGTTGTTAATTATGCTTTAAATTTCAATACCTTTTGTTGTAAGGTGTATGTTGAATTTCTGGTAGTATGATATGCATTCAGTTGTTGCAGTTGTTACTATTCCTGTGGATCCATCAATTTCATCTGCTCTAGTTGATTCTCGCCTTGTGCATGGAATTTTACCACCACTATTAAGCTTATGTCGTTACTGAGCCTTCCCTCAATTCCTCAACACCGGAATGATTGAACTAGAATGATCTGCTACTGTAATGTGACTACATATTATCTTTTATACTGCTGTAATGTATTTCTATATGAGACAGAATCTGATCTTTTGTAATGTGACTACATATTGTCTTTTATACTGTTGCAATGTATTTCTGTAATGTGACTACATATTGTCTTTTATACTGTTGTAATGTATTTCTATATGAGACAGAATCTGATCTTTTATACTTGATAACCTGTTATGGGTATATCAAGAGGATTTTGTATATGAACTGTTATCAATATATTAAACAGGGTTTTTTCTCCTTTGAAAAAAGAGTTGAAAACATTTTAAATTCACATATGTTCAGTGGTGTCACTGTTTCACTTCCAATATTATGTTGCTTACCTTGATGAACAGGTGGAACTCTGCTGGGAGGCCTCTCTGTTTTTTGACTCTTTGCTCATACTGTCAAAGGCCGTTATATGTTATATGGGTTACACTGTATAGTTATTAGACTACATATCTTCATATAGAACATGCAAATAGTATGATGGAAACCAAACATCACAACTTGCTAATTAGTTATTAGACTACATATCTTCATATAGAACTTGCAAATAGCATGATGGAAATTTGAACTTGAAAATAGTATGATGGAAATGTGGATCTCATGACTCTTCATGATTAATGCTTCTAGAAACCAAACATAAGAATGTATTAGGACATGCTCCTTTAGGCTTGGTGGAATTACCTTTTCTTTTTATTTCTCTCTTACACACACACACATATATATATGTGAAGAAATGATCCCATTTTCTTTTTTATTCATAGATCAAATTTTATTTAAATACAAGATTTATCATAATGTACAATGATTCATTTCATATTATTCATAAATTTTTTCATTAAAAGATGAACCCTTTAAATGATGAACCTAGTTAATGCTTCTTCTTCATGAAGAAGACTACTTGATCTTTCAATTTGAATTTGATGATGGTCCTTTTTTATCTTTCTTGACTACTTCAAATTATTGACACAATCATATGTTTATTGTTACTCTTTTTACTCCTTCCTTATATTGTATTCTCCCCCTTAGATATTGTGTACTCTCCCACATAGATATTGCACTCAATTTTGATGGTCCTTTGTTATCTGTCTTGACTACTTCAAATTATCAAATTATTGACACAATCATATAGATATTGCACTCAATTTCATAGGCTCTCCTTTTGAAGTCAAATATATTGTATTATCCCCCTTAGGTATTGTGTACTCTCCCACATAGATATTGGACTCAATTTCATAGGCTCTTCTTTTGAAGTCAAATAAGTGACAATAATTTACAAGAACTATCCCTAATTTGTTTCTCACATGTTCAAATGGTTCTCTAACAAGATAATTTACAAGAACTATTCCTAATTTGTTTCTCACATATATTCAAATGCTTCTCTAACAAGAGGCTTTGTGGGTATGTATTCCATCTTCATTATTTTCTCAAAGACTTGTTGTGTGAGGAAGTGGTACTTTATGATGATATGTAAATAGTGATTGAAGGAAGTAGAATATTTTATTTTTGAAATTATTATTACACTTCTATTGAAACAATTAATAGATATATATATTTACCTTAATATCTTGTAGAGCCCATTTCATCCAAAACACTCAAAGAAATTTACCTTAATATATTGTAGAGCCCATTTCATCCAAAACACTAAAAAAGAAGTAACTACTATGTACATTCCACTTCTACTCACTCAAAAAGAAATTTACCTTAATATCTTGTAGAGCCCATTTCATCCAAAACACTCAAAAAGAAGTAATTACTATGTACATTCCACTTCTACTCACTCAAAAAGAAATTTACCTTAATATCTTGTAGAGCCCATTTCATCCAAAACACTCAAAAAGAAGTAACTACTATGTATTCCACTTCTACTCTAGATAGAGAAAGTAATGACTCTTTCTTGCTTAACCATTAAACCAAAGACTCTTCTAAGTAGAATTATACATTTTCCACTTGTACTTTTCACAAGCCTAGTTGAATCTCTATATGTTGTCAATGTAAATTTCTCACAAGTAAATTTGTCAATGTAAATTTCTTAACTTCTACAAGTTTTATAGGCAGAGTCTGTAAAAGGCCAGGTAGCCTCTGGATCTCATCTTTTATGAAAGGTGACATATCTATTAAATGCCCTACATTCAATCTCTAGAATAGATCTAAATATAAGTTCTTCATTTTAATATCCATAAAACACAACCACTTTAAGGTAAATTGTGTACATGTGTCATTTCTCCCACAAACTAAAGGCTTCCTCCCATTAATTTTAGATGTGAATTCTACCATAAAATTTTTAAGTCAAACTTTAAGATAAACCATGCACATGTCATTTGCAATAAATGTCAATTTAATATCTAAATTCACATATGTTCAGTGGTGTCATTGTTTCACTTCCGATATTATGTTGCTTACCTTGATGAACAGGTGGAACTCTGCTGGGAGGCCTCTCTATTTTTTGACTCTTTTCTCATGTTGTCAAAGGTCGTTATATGTTATATGGGCTATACTGTATAGTTATTAGACTACATATCTTCATATAGAACTTGCAAATAGTATGATTGAAACCAAACATAATAATGTATTAGGACATCACAACTTGCTAATTAGTTATTAGACTACATATCTTCATATAGAACTTACAAATAGCATGATGGAAATGTGAACTTGCAAATAGTATGATGGAAATGTGGATCTCATGACTCTTCATGATTAATGCTTCTAGAAACCAAACATAATAATGTATTAGGACATGCTCCTTTAACTTGCAAATAGTATGGTCGAAATGTGGATCTCATGACTTTTCATGATTAATGCTTCTAGAAACCAAACATAATTTAATGTATTAGGACATGCTCCTTTAGGCTTGGTGGAATTACCTTTGCTTTTTATTTCTCTCTTACACACACACACACACACACACACATATATATATATGAAGAGATGATCCCATTTTCTTTTTTATTCATAGATCAAATGTCATTTAAATACAAGATTTATCATAATGTACAATGATTCATTCCATATTATTCATAAAAAATTTCATTAAAAAATGAACCCTTTAAATGATGAACCTAGTTAATGCTTCTTCTTCATGAAGAAGACTACTTGATCTTTCAATTTGAATTTGATGATGTTCCTTTGTTATCTTTCTTGACTACTTCAAATTATTGACACAATCATATTCTTCTTGTTACTCTTTTTATTCCTTCCTTGTATCGTATTCTCCCCCTTAGATATTGTGTACTCTCCCACATAGATATTTCACTCAATTTTGATGGTCCTTTGTTATCTTTCTTGACTACTTCAAATTATCAAATTATTGACACAATCATATAGATATTGCACTCAATTTTGATGGTCCTTTTTTATCTTTCTTTACTTCAAATTATTGACACTTGATCATATAGATATCATATAGATATTGCACTCAATTTTGATGGCCCTTTGTTATCTCTCTTGACTACTTCAAATTATTGACACTTGATCATATAGATATTGCACTCAATTTCGATGGTCCTTTGTTATCTTCCTTGACTACTTCAATTGATTGACACACTCATATGCTTTTTGTTACTCTTTTTATTCCTTTCTTATATATATTCTCCCCCTTAGATATTGTGTACTCTCCCACATAGATAGTGCACTCAATTTCATAGGCTCTTCTTTTGAAGTCAAATATATTGTATTCTCCCCCTTAGATATTGTGTACTCTCCTACATAGTTATTGCACTCAATTTCATAGGCTCTTATTTTGAAGTCAAATAAGTGACAATAATTTACAATAACTATCCCTTCGTTTCTTACATGTTCAAATGGTTCTCTAACAAGATAATTTACAAGAACTATTCCTAATTTTTTTCTCACATATTCAAATTCTTCTCTAACAAGAGGCTTTGTGGGTATGTATTCCATCTTCACTATTTTCTCAAAGACTTATTGTGTGAGGAAGTGGTATTTTATGATGATGTGTAAATAGTGATTGAAGGAAGTAGAATATTTTATTTTTGAAATTATTATTACACTTCTATTGAAACACTTAATAGATATATAGATTTACCTTAATATCTTGCAGAGCCCATTTCATCCAAAACACTCAAAGAAATTTACCTTACCTCAATATCTTGTAGAGCCCATTTCATCCAAAACACTCAAAAAGAAATTTACATTAATATCTTGTAGAGACCATTTCATCCAAAACACTCAAAAATAAGTAGCTACTATGTATTCCACTTATACTCTAGATAGAGAAAGTAACAACTCTTTCTTGCTTAACCATTAAACCAAAGACTCTTCTAAGTAGAATTATACGTTGTCCACTTGTACTTTTCACAAGCCTAGTTGAATCTCTATATGTTGTCAATGTAAATTTCTCACAAGTAAATTTGTCAATGTAAATTTCTTAACTTCTAAAAGTTCTATAGGTAGAGTTTGTAAAGGGTCAGGTAGCCTCTAGATCTCATATTTTATGAAAGGTGACATATCTAGTAAATGCCCCTATAGTCAATCTCTGGAATAGATCTAAATAAAAGTTCTTCATTTTAATATCCATAAAACACAACCACTTTAAGGTAAACTATGTACATGTGTCATTTCTCCCACAAACTAAAGGCTTCCTCCCATTTATTTTAGATGTGAATTCTAGACCATAAAATTTTTAAGTCAAACTTTAAGATAAACCATCCACATGTCATTTACCTCATGATCTTATGTCATTTCTCCCATGTCATATATATATTTTTTATTGAATTTTTTTTCAGGGATAAGAAAACCATTAAATATGGTTGAAAAATGGAAACTATGCATAGAAGTTTCTTGCTATCCCAATCCAGAGAAAGCAGTGATTACATATGTGTTTTCCAATATTGCAACTAGCAAAGTCGTCCAAAAGAAAATGAATATACCGGGAAGAACAACAAACAACGAGGCATATTATATTGGATTGATAGAAGGCTTGGCAACAACGATGGAGTATGGATCAAATGGAATTGTAGTTTTCACCAATTCTGAACTTGTGTGCAACCAGATGAATGGTGTGTGCCAAGTTAAGAAGGAGAGGCTAAAAGAACTGCATGGAATAGCAAACAATATTGTTAGCCAGTTTCAATTTTTTAGTATAAGGCATTGTACAAATGTGAATAAGATGTATGTTGATCTATTGGGTGGGGAAATGCCAATTCATGATTCATATATCAAAGATGAATTAGAATTATACAGAGCAATGCCAATGCAAGATTCATCTCTCAAAGATGAATTGGTTTTAAGATGCTCTTCTTCATAAATTCAAGATTCATTTCTCAAAAATGAATTAGTGTTGAAACAATCTCCTTCAAAATTTATTAATGGACATTGTAACATATATTTGATATGTATGTGTTGTGTACTTATAAATGCATCTTTTTTAATGACCATGTGTTTTTTTCAATTATATATTAAGTGTGCTCCCACCACACCATGTAAAGCGCAACTGGTGAACTTCACATTTGCAACAAGTGATGAACTTCACATTTTTATAAAATTAGAATGCGGGGACTTCAACAAAGTTTTGTTTAAATGGAGTTTGTTTAAATGCAGTTTCACTTATTTTTTAATAACCATGTGTTTTTTTCAATTTTGTACCAAGTGTGCTCCCACCATGTAAAGCGCATTTTGGTGAACTTATCATTTTTATAATTTCTTTTTTTCTTAAATTGAGTTTCACACATCAATTAGTGCTTTCAAAGTTGTGTTCTACATAATTTTTGTACACTAAATTACATTAATTTTCTAAAATTTATTTTGTGTAAATGTCCACCAATATATATATATATATATATATATATATCATGGAGGATGAACGACGAAGATCAACAGAATCCCATATGGGGGATCAGGGATCGGGGGATGTTCATGGTATTTAAATATAATCTTAAATCTACATACATGTGTGCACATATGGAATTGATTTTTTATTAACTTTGTGAGTTAAATTAGTTGTTAATAAGTTTCATTTTTTTTTTTTATGAGCTAAGAAGAGAAGGGTCTCTACTCCATCCATGGAGCATGCCCATGGTTCATGTCTAGTCAATTTAGCGTTCATAAATTGATAACATAAATTTTCAACCAGGGATAGTAAATTGTTGAAGTGAAGTGCACCATATGTGCCTAAGTATCATCTTCCTACTTCGTTATGTTCAATGTTTTTCTAATGTTTTTGGTTTTATATTTATTGTTATTTGATGCTAAGGTGAAACTAAATTAATAGCAAAGAAAAGTTACTGAATGCTCTAAAACAGAATAAGATCTACTCTAAACTAGGAATGATAAAAAGAACAGAGAATGCTAATCCATAGATTGTAAAGCTGCTAAGAAAGTAACTCATAACATTAAACTTAGTCCAATTCGCTTCATTATAGATATATTGGAACAAACTAAGAAAAGGATTAGTTCTGATGTGATGAGGTTCTCTTAGAAAACAATAACTTTAAACATCGCAGAGAAATCTTATTCATTGTTAGAGATTTGTTGGAACAACTTGAGAAAAAGATCATCTGTAACATAGTAAGGAAACCTATGCTAAAATAACTTATGACACTAGAATTAGCTCATTCTACAACTCACAATATTATTATTAAGTCTTTATTCAAAAATTAGAGATTTCTTGGAACAACTTTGAGGAAAAGACTGTTTGTAAAATCATGAGAATCTCTTACCTAATTGTAGAACAGAAAATGTCAATAACTCAAAATAATATAACTAATTCTCGTTCATATAATAGTGATGTGTTAGCAGAATTTGAGAAAAACAGTAGCTTATAAAATAATGAGGATCTTCTAAATCTAACTAACAGGACTGAAATGCAATTAACAGAACTAAAATGCAATTAACTCAAAGTACTACAGCTAGATCTCATTCACGTATTAGAGATATATTAGAACAACTTATGAGAACAAGATTGACTATAATATTATGAGATTCTTTAACGTAAATAAATGACATAAAACATGATGCAAAAGGATAAACTCAGAAAACTACGTAAGTCAAGAAAAAAACAGAATTAAAGGTTACTTATCTAGATAGTATGCAAAAGCCTCTTCAGATAGCAGGGGCCCTCTACTATCATATTGGCACATGAATATTTAACTCCTTAAAGTTTCCTTCAGATCATGCATCAAATTTATACTCCTTTAATTAAAAGAAACATTTAGAAACAGAGTGTCACAGTATTTGAAAACTAAAAACATCAACTCCTTTTCTCGGTTGACCGAGTTATTTTTATAAGCAACTACATAACTTCCATTGAGTAAAGATAGACATAGGTGTCTTTTATAATCAAAATCAAACTAAAACTCCTGTTAAGGACTCGTGTTTTGCTGAAGGCAATCCAAGAGTCCTTATCCTTATAGAAGTCTGCTTCTTGGTTTTTAGCTTTGTCCACGTGCATAACCACTTCCAAATTTTTACTCAATCCTCGTGGATGACAAGGAATGATGCAGGAGAGTTTTGGAGTCTAACCATGTACGTATTTCCCTCAGATGACACCTGTAACCTGTTTAAACACCAAGATGGCTACGGAACATATGACTAGCTACAGAATGACTGCATTTTGTAGCTAAGTCTGCTCAGAAATCACTAAGACAACAAAACCACAAAAGTATAATAATTCAGTCATTGCATGTATTCTTAAAGTGATTTTAATCATTCTTATTGATCTTCTAGGCCTATAAATGATAAAGGATTAATGGAATGAAGTGGAGTTTGGTGAAACGAAAAGACATTTTTAGGGCTCAACATACCCCCACTGCAAAACTGTTGCATGTCCTCATGCAATCAATCCATGTATTCTGAAACTTTAGCAAGGAAATCTAGCTTCCTTTTTCTGCTTTGCTTGGTGTTCAATAGCATTGTAGGCTTCCTCATAAAAAACTTGAACCTTAGATCTATAAGTGCCCTATTTAATTTCTTGCTTTTCTTCTTCAGCTTCCTACTAGCCTTATACAATTTTTTCATTTGCAGAGATAGAGTTGTGTTCATGTCACTTTTCAGTTTGACTTGTTCCCTTAAAATTTCATTTTCATTTTTTATATGCCTATTTAGTACCTCCAATTCATATTTGTCTCTTTTCAGCACTTCAATTGGAGGTGCTTGTGGACTAGGAGTTCTTTCTATGTTTTCTGAGGCTCTTTTTTCTAATGATTCAACATAATCATAGATCTGTTGTTGGGTTGGATCTACATCTGGAGTTCCTCTATCAGGATCTTCTTCATACTGGTATTCATGAGATCTGTCAATTGGTGTCTCTTCATCTTCAATATCTATGATTCCTGTTTGCTTAACTCCTGTCTTTTTCATTATGCCTTTAAGCCTATGATTTATTCTTAGTTTAGATGGTCCCTCATTTTTCTCTTTAGCACCCTTTCTTGTTACCTTTTCATTTCTAAGTTGTTTCTTGATTTTGGCCAAATTTTCAGAGATTATTTCCTCACTGTCTTCTTGTGTTGATATGTCAGTTTTGATTTCAACAACTTTTCCCCTCCTGCTTCTCCTTACAGGTTTTTCTTCAGACATAGTTTCTTTAGGTTCTTCAAAATGATTTCTCAATAGGAATTCATCCCAACTATATCCTACCTTCTTCAAATGATACTCAATTAAAATTTTAACTAAGCGATAATGATATAAGGTGGTTTCTAAGAACTAAATCCTTTTCTGGACGTTAGAAGCCATCCTATTTAAACTATTGAGCAAGAAAAAGGGTAGATTTATCTCTTCATCTAGAAAATTCATCATGAGTCTAATGTGATAAACATATAAAGTACCAAATCTCCCCTCACAGGTTATGAAATTTTGTAGAATTAGCAACATATTTCTCCATTTATTTTTTAGGGCTGAACTAGGAATGCCTTTCTTAAACACTGAAATGTCCATACCTGTTGTTTTTAACATCTGTCTCCAGGCTTCATTGTGAAATTCTTTGTTTTTAAACCAACGCTCACCTTGCCTCGGCAAGTCTGTTGCTTCTGCTATGAAGGACTCCGTGATGATGAACTTGATATCACCAATTTCGACCTCTGAACCGTTGAATGACCGGGAAAATGACTTGGTGACCTCCTTGTGAAATCCATTGAACTTATCCATAAACTTTAGCCATCCAACCTGCTGTAACATCTCTTTAATCTGAGGGTAACCTTCTAGCTATTTAGTTCTGACTGGCTCTGACCTTACAATAAGTCCCATTGCTTCTTTTCCTCAACTTCAATTCACTACTCTGTTTCTGCTCTCCTGTTTGAGGTAAAAATGGCTATAGAGGGTTGTCTCACCCTAAAAATGACTTCTCTGTTTCTGCAGACAGGAATTGGAAACGAAATATAATGGCATTGAGTGGATATGGAATGAGTGAAATATGGTAAGGGTAAATAATAAGAATGATTAAGTTTAAGAGTTTGTCATGGAGTAAAAGGCCGCGAAGAAATCTCATGAATATTTTCAAAATCATCAATGAATGTTTCGGTTTAATGACGTGACCTAATAGGTCACTTCAAGTACTGACCATTAGCTTCTAATTAATGATGATTTGATATGGAGCGGAATGGAAGGGATTTGTTCAAGGATTTTATGATAGACTTGATCAATTCAAATAAAAAAATAACTTCATGAAACATACATATGACTTAACCATATTATATCTTTCATAATTTTCTATCAAAATAATTTCACACACAGTTTTACCTTAGCCTTTTTTTATTTTGATTTTTTTATGCTTTGATATGATTTGTCTTTCTTCTGAAAATTATTGATCTTTTAAACTCCATAATCCTTTTGGTTTTTCTTGCTAAAGTAGGTTTGCAGGATCAATTGGCTATAGAACAAGTGGCTGCTGAATAGTTGGCTACAGAATATCTGGCTGCAGAATGTACGTGTAAAAACTTTGAGATATGGAATGAAATGAATTGAAATATGGATGGAATGAAGTATGAGATGAAATGAAATGGATCATGAAATAGAGTGGAATGAAGTATGAATGAATTGAAATATGATGGAATTAAATGGATCATAAATGTGAAGTGGAATGAAATATGAAAGTGAGCCTGCAACTTATGATTTTATAATACTTGATTGCAGGAAAAGAACAATTTTGAAAATCTGAAATGAAATGAGATGGATCATGAAATGGAGTGGAATGAAGTATGAATGAAGTGAGATATGATGGAATGAAATGGATCATAAATATGAGTGGAATGAGATATGCAAAGTGAGCCTGCAACTTATGATTTTATGATACTTGATTGTAGAAAAAGAACAATTTTGAAAATCTAAAGTGTCAGAAGAGTTTTGATTTTCACCTTATCTTTTCTGTATAAACATGCTAATCAATGATTAGTTTTCATGTGTATACTCTTTTTTTTTTTAACCTTCTGATTATAGAAAATACAATTAAGTTAATAAAGAAGAAGGATTCTTCTTCATTAAATTCACATCATTGTTCTCTTGGAATTTCTTGACAAATTCTTCCCCTGAAAGTGGCTTATGATATAGTTTCAATCTATGACCATTTACAAGAAAAGTCACCTTATCTTCATCTATTGTCCTGATTTTTATTGTTCCATTGTCAAATATTTTCACAATTTCGTATGGCCCAAGCCAATGAGTTTGAAATTTACCTTGGAAATCTTTGAACTTCGAATCAAATAAGAGAGCCTAGTCACCTTCTTTAAATTTCTTTTCCTTAATGTACTTATCATGCCATCTAGTCCTTTGTTGCTGAACTATACTTGTTTTCTGGACTGCATCTTGTCTGATCTCATCCAATTCATTAATATGCTCCAATATGTTCTTTGTGCCTCTGTTAGATCAAGTCCTAGTTGAACTGCCATTTTTAAAGTTTGAATCTGAAATTCTATGGGAAACAAGACTTGTTTTCCATAAACAAGTTCATAAGGGGTATGACCTATTGTGTTTCTCCATGTAGTCCTGTAGGCCCACAAGGCTTTAGGAAGTCTGTATACCCAATCTCTTCTATGTAAATGAATAGTCTTCGTTAGGATCCCTTCAATGACCTTATTGGTAGATTCCACTTGGCCATTTTCTTGTGGATGATATGGAGTGAATTTTCTGTGTCTGATTTTGTACTTCTCTACCATTTGTTCCACCAACTTTGATGTGAATTGAGCTCCTCCTTGATCTGTAACAATTTCTCTTGGGACACCAAAACGAGTAAAAATATCCTCAAAAAGAAAATTAACTACAGATGCTTCAGTAGCAGAAAGTAATGGCTTGGCCTCTACCCATTTGGTAACATAATCGGTGCAAACTAATATATATTTCTTTTGTCTTGATGGAGGACTAATAGGTCCTACAAAATCTAAAGCCCATTTCTCAAAAGGTTCAATATGTACCTGAGGCTGCAATGGCATCTCACATGAAGGAGAAGGTTTCCCTACCCTTTGGCAGCTGTCACACCTTTTGACATACTCTTTAGCATCTTTAAAGAGGGATGGCCAATAGTATCCTAAATGAAGGATCTTATAAGCTGTCCTTTTATCAGCAAAGTGTCCACCACAAGGTTAATCATGACATGCCTTGAGGATCTCAGGCATCTCGTCTTCTCGAACACATCTCATAATAATAAAGTCTGGACCTGTTTTGTATAACTCATTAGAAACCCATGAATATTTTGCACTGTCATAAATGATCTTTCTTTTATCTCTTGCATTCATAATTGAAGGAAATTTCCTTGAAACTAGATAATTGGCAATGTCAGCAAACCAAGGAGTTTGAGTAGAAATTGCAAAAAGATATTCATCAGGGAATTGATCTTCAACTGGAGTATTGTCTTTGATTTTTTGGAGTCTAGATAGGAAATCAACTACTGTATTTTTTTTTCCAGGCCTATCTAGAATGGTGATGTTAAATTCCTGTAAAAGAAATAACCATTTTATGACTCTGCCATTAGTAATTGATTTGTTCATTAGATATTTAATTGCAGAGTGATCTGTGTGAACAAAAGTTTCATAGCCTGTTATATAATGTCTGAATTTATTTATGGCATGAAAAACAGCTAAGAACTCTTTTTCAGTTACAGTATAATTTAACTCGGAAGGGGTCAAATTTTTACTTTTATAGTAGATGGCATAAGGGATCAGGTCTTTTTGTCCCAATACAGCTCCTAAAGTTGTATCTGAGGCATTTGTTGAGACATGAAAAGGTAATTTCCAGTTAGGTCCCCTCAAAATAGGTGGTTCAGAAATTTTTGTTTTCAAGGTCTCAAAGGTTAACTAGAAATCAAGATTACACTTGAATTCACAGTCCTTGGTAAGTAGTTTGAAAAGTGGAGATGCTACCTTGGTGAAGTTTTCTATAAATCTTCTGTAGTATCCTGTAAATCCTAGAAAACTCCTAACATCTTTTTGACAACTTGGAATAGATAAGTTAGAGATGACCTCAACTTTTGACTCATCAAATCTGATCCCATCTCCTGAAATGCGATGCCCCAAAACAATCCCTTCAATAAACATCATGAAACACTTCTCATGACTTAATGAAATATTTTCTTCTTTACATCTCTTTAAAACTTTTTCCAAGTTTGCTAAGGCTTATTCAAATGTGTTTCCATAGACTGTGAAGTCATCCATATATACCTCTACACAGTCATGTATTAGATCTGAAAATATTCCTAATACTTCCCTTTGAAATGTTGCAGGTGCATTGCATAGTCCAAATGGAAATACTCGGTAGGCATAAGTACCGCAAGGACAGGTAAATGTGGTTTTGTCTTGATCCTCAAGTGCTACTTGAATTCGATTATAACCACTGAACCCATCTAAAAATGAGAAGTTCTTTTTGCCAGCTAATGTGTCTAACACCTGATCTATGAAAGGTAGGGGAAAACGATCTTTAAGAGTAGCTTTGCTTAATTATCAGTAGTCAATACATACCCTCCATTTACCATTTTTCTTTGGCACGATTACCAAAGGAGAAACCCACTGACTATCTGAAATGGGATAAATAAAGTTGACATTTAACAATTTCTGCAATTCTTCTTTAACAATTTCCCTAAGGTTTGGATTCATCTTTCTCTGAGGTTGTCTGATTGGTCTACAATTTTCCTCTATGTAGATGTGATGAGTGCAAGTCTTAGGGTTTATCCCTTTCATATCAGTGTACTCCCATGCATATGTAGAAGAATGTCTCTGTAATATTTTGACTAGCTTTTCTTGTTGAAATTTCTCTAGGTTCTTGTTTATGTTTAAAGTTTTACCTGGAAATATCTCAATTGTAGAGCTGCCAAATTTATCCATGGAGTAAAGAGACATCTGTCTTGATGATAAAAACTCAATGTTAGATTCTTCTTGAAATTGTTCATGTTTGTATTCTGAAGAGGATTCAAAATTTTCTAAGGTATTTAGAATCTGGCTATCTTCACTAATTTCTGAAATTGTGAAGAGAGGTTGTATATCTTCTTCATCCTCAATCCATTGAGTATCATCTAACTGTGTAATTGTTCTTGCTGGAGGATACAAGGTAAATTTCTTGGTTGAACTACCATTAGAGATGTACATATCACCGGATATATAGCTAATGAAAGCATCAACTGTAGCTAACCACGGTCTTCCTAATATAATAGGATGTCCTCATAGATTATTTTTAGGAGTTAGGATCATAAAATCTACAGGGTACTCCCAAGAATCTAAGGACACTGGAATGTCTTCTATTACCCCATCAGGTTTAATCACATATCTATCTGCTAATTGTAATAATGTGGGTGTAAAAAGAAGATTAGGAAGTTTTAGTTTATCCATGATTTGTCTACTCATGATATTGATTGCTACTCCTAAATCAATAAGTGTGTTTTGGATCTTAGTTCCATTGATGTGTATTTTAACAACTGGATTTCCTGGGTCTAGATACTTTGGAATATCAATCTTACCCATCATGATGTTTGCTATTTTTCCTGCCAGTTGAATTTTCTTTGTCTCTTTTATTCTTTTTCCTGTTTTTTTCATGCTCAAATCCTTTATTGTCTTTGATAAGATTGGAATTTACTTGATAGCCTGTAATAATGGGATCTTAATACAAACATTCCTTAGCTCATCTAGGAAATTATAATTAGGCACCATAATTTGTTTCTCTACACCCTTATCAATTTGTAATCTTTCTAGAAAGGGAGGTGTAGAGATGAATGTTGATGGCTGCTCTAATATAGGAGTTGAAATTATTGGTTCTTTTTGTTTTGATTTTTCAATATTTGGGTCTTGAAAAGATGTTCTCTTTTCAAGACTTTTATTTACCCGTAGAGAATCTTCCTCAGAGTTGTTTTGCTCTTGTATGATTACAGAAGGTTTCTTCTTTTCAAGTATTCTTCCAGACCTAAGTTGAACATCATTAAAGTCTAAAGGAGTGATAAAATAGGTTGGGAACTGTTGACCTTCTATCATGTATGTGTTCTGAGGATTTTTGTTGTTGGGGTTTGGTATGGGTTGGGCAGGTAACTGATTTTTTTTCTGAGGAAATGGTAATGGGAGTGGTGGATTTTGATGTTGTGGATTTTTTTGAGGAGGGAAATTTGGATATGGTGGATAAGATGGTGGATATTGATAATACTGGGAGTATCTTCCATAGGGATTTTGTGCTCCTTGTGCCCAAGTTTGAGATTGATTTTGGAATTGGGGCCAAGGTTGCTGCCAAGAATTCCAATTTGGTGATGATTGATTATACATCTGCTCATTGAATCCTTGTGCTTGAGGTCCTTGCCAAGGTCTCCTAGAGATAAAATTGAGAGATTCTGTGGAATTTGTAGGAGTTTCTTCTTGAAAGACAACTTTAAGACCAGGAAGTGAAGGACAACTCTTGGTCTCATGTTTTGCAGAAAAAATTACACAAGTCTCTACTGTTTTTTCATCCAAAGGGCACTCTCTCAAGGCATGCTTCTTTCTACATTTGGGACAAAATATTGCTAGGGCATCAGATTCAACTTTTTGCTTGTTTTGTAACTTAAGGGTGTCTATTTTTTCACTAAGACTCCCTGTCAGATTTGAATTCATCAAGCATATGTCCTATTTCTACCCTACTTACTGTTCCAGAAGCAGACTTACTTGCCCTTGCAAGAGCAGGGTCCCTTGGTCCTTTTAAAGTTTTAGATTTTCCTCTTGAAAGGTTGATACATAATTCAGTTATTTCAGGTAATGTGAGCTGAGATATATCCCCTTTTCCCATCATATTAAGGATATCTAGCCATTCATCCCTAATTGTCTTCAATAGGAGAGCTTTCAAAGTATCTTGGTCTAAGTTTTCCATTTTTGCTCTCTTGATGTTATAGTTAAATCTTTCCAACAAATCTTCCAGATTTTCATCCTCTTTTTGTACCATTTTGAACACTTCCTCCTTATGGTTGATTGGCATACACTAATCCAAATACCTCTCTGGAAATGCTTCTTTCATATCTTCCCATGTCCTAATAGAACTATTGACTAAACTCATAAACCATTTTAATGTTGCTCCTTTCAATGATGAAGGGAATAGTTTAAGTTTTTTGGCATCTTGTAAGTAATCATAGGTTATACATAGGACTTCAAATTCAAATAGGAAGGTTTTAGGATCTTCAATTTTGAGTCCATAAAAGTTTGGAAGGATAGAGGGTGAAATATTTTTCATAGTTGCATTGGTTTCTTCATCTATTATAGGGAACCTAAAAGAGCTTCCCATTTCCCTTCTACCTCTTCCTCTACCTCCTTCTCCTTCTACACCTCTACCTCCTCCAAATAGTGTATGTTCTCCATTAAAGACTCCTCCTCCCTCTTCTTCTGCCATGAATGATTCTTCAGTGGAAGTGAAAAAGTTTATGTCTCTAGCAGGGGTCCTTGGATCTTCTTCTAAGACAAGTTCAGTAGATGAAGTGGGAGATACCTCTGATGGAATATCTGATCTTAAATCTTCTGGAAGTCTATGACCAATATAGTATGGAATGTAGGTTTGAGTTGGAGGTGTGCTGCCTCTTGGTCTTAGTGGAACAAGTGGTGTCCTGGGAATCAAGCTTCTGCTTCTTATAAATCTACCCCTTGAGTCTCTTTCTCTACGCATATCATTGTTTTTGGGAGGTAGAAAATAAGGCTACCTAGTTACACTTCCCCGACAACGGTGCCAAAATGTCTAGTCAATTTAGTGTTCCTAAATTGATATCATGAATTGTCAACCAGGGCTAGTAAAGTGTTGAAGTGAAGTGCACCATATGTGCCTAAGTATCCTCTTTCTACTTCGTTGTGTTTAGTGTTTTTCTAGTGTTTTTTATTTTATGTTTTTATGCTAAGGGGAAAAACTAAATTAATAGCAAAGAAAAATTACTGAATGTACTAAAACAGAATAAAATCTACTCTAAACTAGGAATGATAACAAGAACAGAGAGTGCTAATCCACAGATTGTAAAGCTGCTAAGAAAGTAACTCATAACATTAAACTTAGTCCAATTCGTTTCATTAGAGGTATATTGGAACAAACTGAGAAAAGGATTAGTTTTGATGTAATGAGGTTCTCTTAGAAAACAACAACTTAAAATATCACATAGAAATCTTATTCATTGTTAGAGTTCTGTTAGAACAACTTGAGAAAAAGATCATCTGTAACATAGTAAGGAACCCTATGCTAAAATAACTCATGACACTAGAATTAGATCATTTTGCAACTCACAATATTACTATTAATTCTTTATTCAGAAATTAGAAATTTCTTGGAACAACTTTGAGGAAAAGACTGTTTGTAAAATCATGAGAATCTCTTACCTAATTGTAGAACAGAAAATGTCAATAACTCAAAATAATATAACTAATTCTCATTCATATAATAGTGATGTGTTAGCAGAATTTGAGAACAAGAGTAGCTTATAAAATAATGAGGATCTTCTAAATCTAACTAACAGGACTGAAATGAAATTAACTCAAAGTACTACAACTAGATCTCATTCACGTATTAGAGATATATTGGAACAACTTATGAGAATAAGATTGACTGTAATATTATGAGATTCTTTAACATAAATAAATGACATAAAACATGATGCAAAAGGATAAACTCAGAAAACTGCCTAAGTCAAGAAAAAAATAGAATTAAAGGTTACTTATCTAGACAGCATGCAAAAGCCTCTTCAGATAGCAGGGGCCCTCTACTATCAGATTGGCACATGAATCTTTAACTCCTTAAAGTTGCCTTAAGATCATGCATCAAAGTTATACTCCTTTAATTAAAAGAAACGTTCAGAAATAGAGTGTCACAGTATTTGAAAACTAAAAACATCAACTCCTTTTCTCGGTTCACCAAGTTATTTTTATAAGCAAATACATAACTACCATTGAGTAAAGATAGGCATAGGTGTCTTTTATAATCAAAATCAAACTAAAACTCCTGTTAAGGACTCGTGTTTTTCTGAAGGCAATCCAAGAGTCCTTATCCTTATAGAAGTCTGCTTCTTGGTTTTTAGCTTTGTCCACGTGCATAACCACTTCCAGATTTTTACTTAGTCCTCGTGGATGACAAGGAATGATGCAGGAGAGTTTTGGAGTCTAACCATGTACGTATTTCCCTCATATGACACCTGTAACCTGTTTAAACACCAAGATGGCTATGGAACATATGACTAGCTACATAATGACTGCATTCTATAGCTAATTCTGCTCAGAAATCACTAAGACAACAAAACCAAAAAAGTATAATAAGTCAGTCATTTCATGTATTCTTAAAGTGATTTTAATCATTCTTATTTATCTTCTAGGACTATAAATGATAAAGGATTAATGGAATGAAGTGGAGTTTGGTGAAAAGAAAGACATTTTTAGGGCTCAACAAATGGCACTATCATTCGCTGGTTACCAAGCCAGGACAGTGGTCTTCATTTAATTCCCAAATCAAAGTAAATGCTTTTGAATAACTCTGAATCTATATATAATAGGTGGGACACATTCATTTCATTGGGTTAGGAGGCATCCCTGTTGAGGCTATAGATGCTTGCTGGCAACAGGGCCATGCCCATGGTATTAAAGTTAGTTTTACATTATGATTTAGTTAATTGTTATTGTCTTTCTTTGAACTCATTTTCCTATCTCTCTAAGAGTGGCTTTAAGGTCATTTAAGTAATGTGATTTGGATTTCTATCTTTCATAAATAATTTGGTTTTCATGGATGTGAGACCCTTATTGTAGGTGATTCACTTTTCTTGAATAAGAGGAACTTCAACTATATGCTTGGGTAACGGTAAGACAATCATCCTCAGAAGATATCATTTTGTCATATTAATTTTTCCCTATTTCTATCCATTTTAATGCCTTGGTTTTTTCAAATAATATCACTTTTATTTATAACAATGAGGCAATTGAAAGTGAAGACCTACTGCTTTGGACTACTCTTGAGATGCTTTACGTAAATCTTCATGGTTAACCATTTTAGGAGGACATTATCCCCGTAGTAACAACATTGTTAGCATTCCTTTAGTAGCCCTAACATTAGTTAATCTTTTGGAATAATAAAGGTAAGTATTGACATCATTGAATCCCTGGTTCAAACTTTTTATTATCTTATTGATGCAAAGGAAGTTGGCATCACATGAAACTTACTGGCATGCTCTCACTTAATTAGCCATGTAGTTTAAAGCATGTTTCTAATATAGAAACCCTAGCCCTTCGGTCTTAATTGATCCTTGGTATTTTTTAGAGGTTTTTATTTCATGTGGGCATGTAAGATGATAGGCATGGGGGGGGAGAGAGATGATCAGAATTTTCGGGTTAAATTTACATTTTCACCTTATGCTTACTCATGGTTTTCACTATCATTTTTCACAATTGTTGGGCTTGGAGCATGATCAGGTAATTTTCCTTTAATTTAACCTATTTCATTTATTTTGATAAAGAGGATTATTGATGATAGTTCTTGTGTTGTCTCAGGAAGCCATGATACACCTGCATCAACATTTTCGGGATAATGTGGATATTGAGACCTTTTAACATCTTCAGTTTATCCGTCATCTTCTTCAGCAGATCATATCAGCAGTCACATCAGCTCCAACCATTCCATCCTTTGCTTCATCTTGCAGCACCAAGCACATAAAAAAAAGGGCAAAAATTGAGCTAAAGTTGGCTTAAGATTCTTTAATTCATTAGAAATTCAAGAAATATTTGATGATTAACCACCACATATTTCGTATATTTGGTTTTCCATATACCCTCCATTTGCATGCTACTATAATAAGGTCATAATCATATTAGTTCATGTAAACAAAAGAAGTAAATATAGTACCTTCCCCTCCTACATTCACACATGTTGTGAGAGGGTGAATTCATTGTTGCCTTTCATAAAGAACCATCCTTAAGCATTGGCCTCGCAAAAACAGAGCATGCAAGCACCCATGTTTACCATTGCCACCTCATTTCATTCACCATTTCCATTGTGGCCTATCATCCTATTCATCAATTTGTATCTTTCTCAAAATCAAATCTATGGCAGTCAAATAAGAATGGTGTTTCTTCATAAGAACCAACACCCTCAAATCTTCATGAAGTGATTGTTCCACAAGAACTAACCCTGCCCAAAGCCATGATGCCATAAAAACCTATATATGAGAAAAGTATTTGTTTTCATGAGGACATGAAAAACCTCATGCATGGGGGGATGTTGGGCCTCGTATATGCCCATGTTTTCATCATGCAATATCATCGTTCACACCCTAAATCCCTAGGTTTTTAACCCGTTCCGTACCCTAATTCCATAACTTGCCATCAAATACACTCTATGGTTGGTTATCATTAGTTTTCTTAGATTTTCTATGATTAAATATTATTATTTCATGATTTACTAATGACAATATTGCTAAGCTCGTTTGTCACAGTGTTGCATTGCCGAATTTCTTCACAAGCTAGTAGAGTACATAAATGGCTAATTTAGGGCTTTGAAACTTTCGAATGCTTCTTCATGTTGGAACACCTAATCCTACATGGGTAGGTGTGGAATGCGAAAAGTCACAATGGAGTCCAAGTGACCTTGGAATGTGAAACCAAGAGTCACACCATTGTACTATAAATGTACATCTTTGTATAATGGAAAATAAGTGAGCTACACGCTTATCCTTCATTGTGTTGAGTTCTCTTGTGTGTGTGCATTCTTCTCCTCATACACCATGTGTGTGCTTCAACATGGTGTTTAACATGGTATCAGAGCGGGCGATTTCTGGCCCTGCTCCAATTTGAGTGAGCCATTTGTGTTTATGGCCTATGCATATCTGAGCACTTCTTGGCATTTTGGCAAGACTGTAAATTGGGAGCAAAGACGCACATCCTAAGCACTCGTAGATTTCGCAGCAGTTGTTTTTGACGCCATTCGAAAGTGTCTTGAGAAGGAGCACAGATTCAAATCGCAAAGATTCCAAAGATCGATTTTGAAAAAGAGCAGCATTGTGCATCTGAAGGTTTTCATTCTCATTTGTCCTGCAATTTCTGCATTTTAAATTCTACATTTGAAGAGCTGCTGGATACTATTTAAATTGGATTTCTGAACAAGTTTTTGGGTTTTTACTGGAAATATTTCTGAGTTTTCATTGGAAGATTTTTGAGAATTCTGAGTTTTTCTGCTGCTATATGGCCCTCTTCAATTTTTGAAGAAAAGTTCTGAGTTTTTGAAGTAAAGATTTCTGAGTTTTTCCATTAAAAGTTTCTGCAATTCTCAATTTTTTACTGCTGGAAAATATATCTAGCTGCTGGAAGGAAAAATCCTCTACTCTCTATTCTCTGCTCTGCTATTTTTAATAAAAATAAATAAATAAATAAATAAAATTTTCTGAACTCTGGCCTCTCGGCCTGCGCGCCCCTTCAACTCTGCATAGAACACCCCATTCCCTACAACTATCCGCTCCCCCCTTCAACCTACAACTACCTCCCCTATCCGCCCTTCCTTGCTCTGCACTTACCATAAACCCTCGAATACAATCTCCGCCCTCTTCCACACACAGCACCCTGCAACTGCAATAATGCCGCCTCTACCCATCTTCCTACGCCGCTTCCCTTACGCCGGCCTTCGCATACTATAATATACCTGCACCTCACCAAACTCCACGTATGCCCCTATTTCCAAATACGCCTCCACACTTTACACTTACGCTTACACTACGCTCCTCGTTTCTGCGCCGGCAAAGAGCTCCCCCTCATCTCCCACGAGCTATCCCCCGCTACCGCCCTCTCCCCCTATTTGTTATACCTGCACTTCACCGCTCAAACCCACAACAATTATGTATACCCGCGGCCCCCATTCCCAAACCCCGTCAAGCCCATTATACCCACTCTCCCGCCTCGATTTCACAAAGCCGCCCACAAAACTAATACCACCTACCTTTTTAAAATATCTCCCTCGTTACACATTTCGTTTTAAAATTTTTAATTTTAAATCCCCCCTCTCCGTTCATTAATTCCCCGCCCCTTACTTTTTAAAATTCGTTTTTATATATACCCCCTCCCATATAAAATGAACCCCCCACGTCAATTTTTTTAATACCTCCTCCATTAAAATTCTCCCTTTCTCCCATTTTTATAAATTAATCCCTTTTTCAAATTTTTAATTAATTTCTTTAAAAATAATATATATATATATATATATATATATATATATATATATATATATATATATATATATATATATATATATATATATATAAAAAAAATAAAAAATAAAAAAATCCCCTCCTCATTTTTTAATTATTCCCATCCCAATTAATCTCCCTCCCCCAATTAACAAACCCCCTCCATATAATACTCTTTTTTATTATCCCCCCCTCAATTTTTTTAATCCCAAATAATTATTTTTTTAATTAATTTTCAATTAATTAAAAAAAAAAAAAAACAGCAGAGAGAGAGAGAGGAGAGAGAAGATTTGAACAGCAGAAATAGAGGAATGATATGTGAGCAGAATTGAAGAAATGACATGGACCATACATATAGAAGAAGAAAGTGAAATTTGACATTGTGTGATTTTTGACATGAGAGTGATTTTTTGAAGATTTTTACATGAGAAGACAAGTTTGCCATCATTTGAACAGCTCTTTGAAGGAAATTTCAGCTGCTTTAAAGGCTTCTTTCATAGTGTTTTCAGCTGCACATATTTTTGCAGAGATTTTGTATTGAACTCACATTGTGAGTGAATTTTCCTCTTCATTCATAGTTGGAATCAGTATTTGAGTTGTTGGATTGTTGATTTCCCTCCATCATTTGAGGAGCACACTTTGTACTTTGAGAATTTCTTGAGTCATTTGTATTTGTTGTTGAATCACATTGTAAACGGGTGCATTCTTGGTTGAAGCCGACACCCTTTCATTTTTGAGCCTAAGTTGTTGAAATGGCCAAAATCAATGAGGTATTAGTGTTTTTGAATAACCTCATTCATTCAAATGTTGATGATGTGATAAAAATGAGCAAGCATGCTCTTTGTAACATTCAGAGTTGTTTGCAAGATGCACAAGAAAAGATTGAGTTTTTGCAGTTGGAAACTCAACTTCAGCAAGAAGAACTTCAACAAAAGAGTCACCATTCTGAACCTGTTTCTGTTCAGAAGATTGAGAAGGACTCTCATCAGAAGAAAGAAGATAAAGTTGCAGTTGATTCCCATTCAGTTCCTTGTACTAGAGCAGATTTTCATGCAGATGCAGTAGCTCAGCCTGCACTTCCTAAGCCCATCATCAGACCTTGGGAAGAGCTTGTCTACAACAAGCACCGAAATGGTCTTGGATATGACAAGGATGTGTCCTCTCATATTCCAGACTACACCAAGCCTATCAAATTTCAGAGTGTCGGATTCCTATATGACAGTTCACCTGCAGCTGTTCCAGATCCTGTTCCACAACAACAGATTTTGACATGCCAACACTGTGATCGAGTTGGCCATATGAAAGATCACTGTTTTGATCTTCATCCATGCAAGCACTGTGGTCGGCACACTCATTCTTCAGATAGATGCTTCAGACACAAGCCTCCTGCAAGAACCAAGATTCATCTTGGATGGATCGCTTCTTGGCAATGGGCATCAGCAGCCAAGAAGATGTTTACGACACATGTTAGAACTTGTTCACGCATATTGAGCAAACTTGCAGTTGAGTTTTCGCCATCATCTCACCTTGTCCCCGACAGGGGGGAAAATGGTGGTCATGTACAAGCTTCGACGACAGATCAAGCGAGCCTGAGCCACAATCTCTCATTCCATGTTCAGAGTTCTAGCCAGCAGTTCAAGCGAGCCTGAGCCACAATTCGTCATTCCGGATTCAGAGATGTAGCCAGAGACACGGATGCCCATGAGCATACCTTCAGTTGGTGGATAACCTAAAACCATCATCTTTGGTTGGTGGATAACCTAAAACCATCATTTTCGGTTGGTGGATAACCTAAAACCATCATCTTTGGTTGGTGGACAACCTAAAACCACCACAGGTAGTAGACCTCCCTTCTTTTAGGTCGAAGGTCTCCCCTTTTTATGAGGGATAATTCCTCTAGCAGAAGCTTTTAGCTTCTTGCCAGTTTTGGAAGAGTTCTGGGAACTGCAACAAGTTTTTCGTTCCAGTGTTTGTGGTCATCCTAAAACCACCTCTTTTTTCCAACATTTCAGAGAGTTGATTCAGCCCAAGTGCTGCCATGTATACTTTGCAAATTTGTATTACAACTCTTTTCTTGGACTCACACATACCCCTTCGGATTAAGGGGGGATGTTGGAACACCTAATCCTACATGGGTAGGTGTGGAATGCGAAAAGTCACAATGGAGTCCAAGTGACTTTGGAATATGAAACCAAGAGTCACACCATTGTACTATAAATGTACATCTTTGTATAATGGAAAATAAGAAAGCCTCACGCTTATCTTTCATTGTGTGTTGAGTCTCTTGTGTGTGTGTTATTCTCCCCATACACCATGTGTGTGCCTCAACATGGTGTTTAATTTAGCACTTCTAGATAAACCGAGAGAGGATATTGTCAAAAAGGATGTTATAATACCTTTCCATAAATTTTATTTCACCCTGGTCACTCATGTCATTCTATAGAAGGAAATTAGCAGATTTTCCCGAATCTGCAATAAATTTCAAACTGCAAACTTATGCGTTGATTTCCATGCAACTGAAGGATAATGAAAACATTTTGGAACATGGGTTTTTTTCCACGTATAGAAAATTTATTATACCTAAAATATTTTTTGAAAATTTATTACGGTTTGGGAGATATGCAGAGTTCGTTGGGGCCAATTTATATAAAAATTCGGAAAATCCAGATTTGTAAAAATCTTCCAAACAACCATGTTTTGGACCTGACAGTTAAGTTCCTGATTTGTAGGGGTCAAATAAAATTGGAAAGATGGATTGTCTCGATGCAACAACTTCTGGACCATTCTAGATCATCTCCAACATCTGATCCATGAAGCCACGAATGGAATATTATTGAACATCAAACCAAGATTAAATATTGTAATCAGATTTGTAGATCGAACTTAGCATAGGGATATTTTGGGGTTGATATGCATAAAATATTTTCCATTTTGTAACTATAAGGCTACTTATAAAGCCTACGTTGAGAGGAGAAAAATATGGAAGTTGTCAGTGTGTACACACAACTTTGTGTTATTACAGAGTTTCGATATTTTAATTCGACTTGTTCCAGTAATATGATGGGTGTGTGTTGATTTGAGTTTTCATGAGTACCATTGCGATGCATTCCTATCGTGAATAAGTGAAGATCTACCTTCCACTGTAAGCTTTAATCTTCCCAGTTTTGGCAAGGGCCCACCACAGTCTTGGATTTAGCTCTACTATAGGTAGATTAAATTAGATTATGTTTGTTTTCATTTACAGAATTTGTGAATTTTGTAGTATGATTGAAAATATCATTGTTTGAATAAGATATCAATTACACTCGGTCTCACATTATTTTGGTTTTGGGAATTGTATCAGTGTTTGCCTATCATGCTTGATCCCTGATCTTAAAAAACATTACTTTGTTCCTATAAAACATTAATAAATGACTCTGTGCATATAAATTGAACTAGTGATCTAATACTTTAAGTGTGTTCCAACGGTGGATTTGATTGTTGGTGAAGTGTAAGATCGTAGATGTATGCAGTTTTAGAGCAGTATTGTTTTAAGTACATAACTGAATCACTCTCATAAAATAATTGTATCGAATGACTATGTGCATGCATTTAAACAAGTGATCTAATATTGGGAATCCTCTGTGTGTTTTTTATTATAAGAAGTAGATTTGACTATCATGAGAAGTGTGAATTCAAAGAATTATATGCCGAGCAGTGTGTATGTGTGTGACTATAGATTACAAGCTATATAATGTTTGATTTCTTTTGTATTGCATTTGAAATTATAAATTACTCCCATGTTTGAGAATTGCCTTTCGAGCCTTTGCAGTTTCAAAATCATTGAATGGTGTGAGTGTGTTTGAAGTCGAGTCCTTGAGTATTGTAGGTGTGTTTGGAAGCCAACCTTAGAATCCTTGGCATGAATTCAAAAAAACATTGGTAGTTCATTTCTAAAGCAGCATAATTTTATTTCCAGAATAGCAATGTTTACATTTGGAATCATATTACTTAGGTTTGAGTTACTGTTTCGTTGAAATATGATAGTGGCTGGCCCTTGATGGCAACCCACCGTATGTAGATGAAGACATGTGACTCGTTGGTATGTGTTGTCCTTGATGGCAATCCTCCCGATGAAGTTATGCTTGACTCGATAGAGACTTGGTGTAAATCAAATAACCGATGTGATATGATGTTTAGCACACATGCTAAGTGTCTGATGTGATATGATGTTAGTTAGCAATTTGATGATAAGTGTTGTCGTTGAATGGAAACTCACTTGATGAAGAAGATGGAAACTTACTTGATGAAGTTGTGCTTGATAGAATAAGGTTTGATGAACTAATTCTGATGTATCTACAGTGAGTATAGAAGGCAATGAAGAAAGAAATTCAGACTGTGCTAAATCTATGGTGAAAGAGTATGTCTCAAGGTATACGCGGATATGTCTAAGGGAATTCGCGTATGCACGCGAAAAAGAACGTGCCAAGTCGCGTATGGGCTAAAGCGCTCTAAAAGTGCAAAACCAGGGGTAACCACCATGGTATTGACCCATTGTATTGGGTAATGATCCGCCTAATTGACCCCGTCCAGGAATACCATCGGATGTAATGTGGTTTTGGGCTCATGGTATTAAAAAAGGGGCTCATGGTATTGAAAAGGGTAAACCTAGATAAGGAGAAGAAATTCATTGTGCAAATCATGAGTGTGGGTGCAAGATGTCTGAGCTTGAATGAATACTTCTCTCTGAAGTATATCTGAATGGAAAGTGTTACACTTGAATGATAAATTTGAATGTATGATGCACCAATGATGAATAAGGGGATCTAGATCTGAATTGCACTTGTATTTGCTAGATCTGATTATGGAAGGCTTAGATCTGTGATGAGGAGAACATCTGGCGAACATCTGTCTGAAGTGAAAGGGTAAATCTGAACTGAATATCTGATCTGAAGAAGTATGCTGCTCTATAATGATTGAAGATCTATACGCTACTTCGCAGCAGTGGAAGCGCGTATATACGCAGCTTTGCTGAAGAGAAAGCGCGTATGCGCAATAAAATACATACAGAGGTATACGCTGGTTTGTGTGGACGGAAGCGCGTATATACGCAACATCAGTGAAAGGAAAGCGCGTATGCAAACTAGGGTTTGCTGAAGCATGGGGTATGAAATATCTGATCTGTTCTGCTGTGTTTCTGCTATCTGATCTGTGTTGATAAGTATCTGTTGGTGATGTATGTTTGTGCTTAAAAGTATGGAAAGGGTCCAGTCTGAAAATATGATGAAATGTGGCCTGCAAGTGGTGTTCTATTGAAGTGGTAGGATCCAGTGTGAAAATTGATGAAACGTGGTCCAAGGTGGTGCTGAAGGTTGTATCCTTCAGTCAGGGGGTCGTAGCTCCCTTCCAGGTGAGGCTAGTAAACGAGATCGGGGGGTCGTAGCTCCCTTCCAGAAGAGGCTGGTAAACGAGTCAGGGGGTTGGAGCTCCCTTCCAGGAGAGGCTGGTAAACGAGCGCAGGTGGGTGCCTGCGTGCTGGTCAAGTCTGCGCCAGCACATATGTTGTAAGATGTTTTCTCTATAATAAAATATTGAAGGCCGAGCAACTGCAGCGGTGGTTTTCTCCCGATTTGGGTTTCCACCTAAAAATCCTGGTGTTCATGTGTGATGCTTTGTGTGATGGTTTATTCTGTTCTTACTGCACCTGTTTACTGTTTATTGAGCACCTGATGAATGAATGATGGAATAATATAAGTAAAGGTTTAATGACTGATCCAGATCTCTGTGTATACGCTAGTTTCATAAAGGGGATCCGCGTATATACGCTAGTTTACTGAAGTAAAGTAGCGTATGGGTTTTAAGGAATGAAAAGTAAAAAGATTTGATTATGCAGTAAATACTGATTCACCCCCCCCCTCTCAGTATTTTTCCCAACAATTGGTATCAGAGCAGGTCCTTGTGCAGAAGCTTGATCGCTTAAAGGAGATCCGTCGCAATGGGAAGTCAAGAAGGAGTAATGTCTATAAAGCCACCTCTATTCAATGGAAGCAATCCGATATTCTGGAAGGTACGTACAAAAGCATATCTGCAAAGTCTTGGTGCAGATGTATGGGCAATCGTGGAAGAAGGTTATCAATACCCGGCAAGTATTCCTACTGATGCAGCAGAAAGGAAGAAGTATGAAACCAATGCCAAAGCAGTAAATTTCTTGCTAGGAAGCATGTCTGAATCAGAATTTGCTAAAGTGATGCAGCTACATTCAGCAAAAGAAATATGGGACAAAATCATTCTGAGCTATGAAGGAGACACAAAGGTAAAAAGTGCAAAACTTCAAACTCTTAGAATTGAATATGAAAATTTGAAGATGCATAGTGATGAGAGTGTTGCCAGTTTCTTTCTTCGTCTGGATGATATTGTAAATCGAATGAGAAATTTGGGTGAAACCATAACTGATACTACTCTAGTGGAAAAAGTCTTAAGATCCTTGACTTCTAAATTTGACTCTAAGGTTTCGGCTATTGAAGAAAGGCAAAATCTGCAAACTCTTTCTATCGTTCAATTGCATGGTATTCTGACTGATTTTGAAATGAGACAAGGAGGTCCTTCCCAAATCAGAGAAGCTGCTTTTAAGGCATCTACAAAAGGAAAGGAAAAGGAATTTGTCAAAGAATCCAGCTATATATCCGATGAAGAAGAAGCAAATTTCGTGAGAAACCTCCAACTAGGTACTGGAAGATTCAAAGGTAAGCTTCCCTTCAAATGTTTTGAGTGTGGAAAAGTTGGTCATTATGCTGCAAAATGTCCTTATAAAGGAAAAGAAGTAATAAGAAGGAATAAGAACCGATCTAGCTCTAAGAAAAGCTACTATACTAATGAAGATAGTGATGGGTCATCTAATAGTGAGGAAGAATGTGAAGAAGATCTTAGACTTCTCATGGCATTTGAACAAAAAGAAGAAAAGGATACTTTTATGGATGCTCTAGAGGAAAACGATTTTCTTGAAGAAAATAATCAACTCAAACTACGCTTAGAAGATTACAAAATTATCTTAGAAGAACAAAAGATAATCAGAGAGACCATTGAAAAGCAGCTTGAAGAAGCAAAGAAACATATTGAAAAACTAGAATGTGAAGTGGTAAGTCAAAGAAAATAAGTTGAGAAAGCAAAAACCTTGAATCTTAGATTTGCTAAAGGATCTGAAACCTTAGATGAGATCATCAAGGTACAACGTTCTCCTCTTATAAAGACAGGTCTTGGATATACCGGAGAATCTTCTCAAACTTCAACACCAAACTATCTAAAAGCAGTTACAGGTGGTTTACGTCATTCAGCCACTCAGCAAGGGAATAAAGGATCTCTACAGGGAAAGCAGGACCATCTCAATTCAAGGAACACTAATAGGGATAGCTTTCAAAGACACTACAACCAACAGGTAAATTCAAATAGAAGATTCCATGATCGCAGAAATTTCTACTTCAATGGGCAATGTTTCACTTGTCACAATTTTGGTCATAAAGCTATTCAATGTGTTGCATATAAAACCATCATGACAAGAGAAGCAAGAAAGAAAAGGTTGGATACTGAACCAAAAAAGAATACCTATAACAATTTTTCTCCTCTTCAAAGTGAAGTTGAATGTACTTATTGTAATAACTTTGGCCATGAAGAATCTGAATGCAGGAACAAGATCCAACCAAAAGAACATGTTCCCTCAAGCTCTAAAGTGTGGAAAAAGAAAGAACCGCCAGTTGAAAATTGTGGGATAGCATTATTTGCAGAAGGTGAAGAAAATCAATGGTACATCGATAGTGGGTGCTCAAGACACATGACAGGTGACAGAAGAAAACTTCATACTTATAATGCTCTAGAAAAAGAAAAGAAAGTTACATTTGGAAATGATACTCCTGCTGTAATTAAAGGAAAAGGGTCAGTATTTCTAAAAGAAAAAGTGAAGGCTAAAGATGTCATGTATGTGGATGGATTAAGACATAACCTGTTAAGTGTTAGTCAAATGTGTGATCAAGGAGCAGAAGTGGTCTTCAGTTCCAAAGAATGTGTGGTTCGTGATCTTGACACAGGTAAAATCATTATAAAAGGAAAAAGAAATCCAAGCAACCTGTATGTTCTAAACGGCATAGATCAATGTTACTTGAGCAAGTCTTCAGAAAATTGGCTATGGCATAGAAGGCTGGGGCATCTGAGTTTCTCTCAAATCAACAAAGCAAGCAGATTTCAAGCTGTTCGTGATCTTCCCAAGATCAATCTTCCAGAAAGTACCATATGCAAATCTTGTCAATTTGGTAAGCAGACCAGAGTTCGATTTAATGCCAAAGAAGGATCATCAAGTAAGCCTCTTGAACTCATTCATACTGACATCTATGGACCTATGAGGAAAAATTCATTACGTGGGGAAGAATACTATATCTTATTTATTGATGACTACTCTAGAATGTGTTGGATCGGGTTCATTAAACACAAAGATCAAGCACTTGAAAAATTCCAGAGCTTCAAAGCATTGGCAGAAAATGAATTAGATCTAAAAATCAAGTGTCTTAGATCCGATCGAGGAGGAGAATATTCATCAAATGAATTCTTTGAATTTTGTGAACAACATGGCATTAAAAGACAGTTCTCTGTAGCAGGCACTCCACAACAAAATGGTGTAGCAGAAAGGATGAATAGAACAATTGTTCAAATGGCTAGAGCTATGCTTGCTGATTTTGATGTTCCTGACATGTTCTGGAGTGAAGCAGCACATACAGCAGTTAACATTCTCAATAAGGCTCATGTTCGGGTAAATAGTGACAAAACTCCATATGAACTCTAGTATGGCAATTCTCCCACTGTGAGGCATTTTAAGGTTTTTGGAAGTAAATGCTTTATCAAAAATAATGATGAAAAGCTTGGCAAGTTTGAACCTAGATCAGATGAAGGGATATTTCTTGGTTACTCATCGTCAAGCAAAGCATTCACATGTTACAATAAAAGACTTCGAAAGGTTGTTGAATGTATTGATGTTGTTATTGATGAGTCTCCTGCAGCTCCTAAAGAAGAAAAACAAACAACAAAAGAAGATGATAGCGACATATGGCCTTCTACATCAGATAGCTATGATATAGACAGTGGATCTAATGAAGAACCTGAAGATGATCTATCTGAAAAAGCTCCATCCAGATATGTTCAAAATAATCATCCTGAATCTCAAATTTTGGGTGACAAGGAATCTGGGGTACGAACAAGGAGAACTCTTGTGGGATCTTCTAATCATTTGGCACTCATATCCACAATTGAACCACCCAATGTCAATCAAGCAAGCAAAGATGAATGTTGGAGGCAAGCCATGAATGAATAACTTGATCAAATTGAAAAGAATGACACTTGGGAATTGGTACCAAGACCACATGATAAAAATGTCATTGGAACTAAATGGATCTTCAAGAACAAGTTAAATGAAAATGGGGATGTTGTAAGAAACAAAGCTAGACTGGTTTGCAAAGGGTATACTCAACAAGAAGGTATAGACTTTGAAGAAACTTTTGCTCCTGTAGCTAGACTTGAAGCCATAAGAATGTTTCTTGCTTTTTCAAGTTGTCAACAAATCAAAGTTTATCAAATGGATGTTAAATCTGCTTTTCTTAATGGTGATCTAGAAGAAGAAGTATATATAGAACAACCGAAAGGATTCATTTTGGGAAATGATGCAAATCTTGTTTGTAGACTTAAAAAGGCTCTATATGGTCTCAAACAAGCTCCAAGAGCTTGGTATTATCGTCTTGACAAATATCTTCATCAACAAGGTTTTTCAAAAGGGTCTGCTGATAGTAACTTGTACACAAAAATTGAAAATGATAAGCTATTGATTGTGGTTGTATATGTTGATGACATCATTTTTGGGAGCAACGAAGAATCTTTGAGTCAAAAATTTGCTTCTGTCATGCAGCAAGAATTTGAAATGTCTTTACTTGGGGAACTAACATTATTTCTTGGCTTGCAAGTGCATCAAACATCAAATGGTATTTTCCTATCTCAAGCAAAATATCTTAAGCAAATTCTGAAGAAGTATGGCATGGAAGAATGCAAAACTGTAAGTACACCAATGATAACCGGATGCAGTCTCAGTTCTAATGATGATTCTCCCACAGTGAATCAACCAGAGTACAGATCGATGATAGGAAGTTTACTTTATCTCACTGGGACTAGACCAGACATTATGCATGCTGTTGGGATTGTTGGACGATTCCAAGCTAATACAAAAGAGTCTCATCTTCAGGCTGTTAAAAGAATATTCAAATATCTTCAAGGAACTCAAGACTTTGGTCTATGGTATCCAAAGAATGCTGATCTTACTCTTCATGCTTACATTGATGCAGATTGGGCTGGAAGTGTTGATGATCGGAAAAGCACTAGTGGTGGTGCATTCTACATGGGGCCCCGGTTAGTATCTTGGTTCAGCAAGAAGCAAAATTCTATTGCCTTATCAACAACTGAAGCAGAGTATGTAGCTGCCGCATCTTGTTGCACTCAACTCCTATGGATGATGCAAACCTTGCAAGATTTTCAAATCAAATGTGAAACTCCTATCTCCATTATGTGTGATAATACAAGTGCCATCAGTATCTCAAAGAATCCTGTTATGCATTCGAAGACCAAGCACATTCCCATCAAATATCATTTCCTACGTGAACAAGTGCTTGAGCAAAAAGTGAAGTTGGAGTATGTTCCCTCCAAAGAACAAGTTGCCGATATCTTTACCAAACCCCTGCCCAGGGAAGCGTTCGAGTATCTAAGACAGAAGCTGGGAGTGTTCTCTGCCAGTCAAAAGAACAAATCTGCATAAATTTTAGAAGATGGCTTGGGATACGCGGGTTTCCTGAAACACAGTCGCGTATGTACGCGAGTTCATGCACAGAAAACCGCGTATGTCTGATTGCTGAAAATTTTTGCTTGGAGTCAGCTCTCTTCAGCACAGCTGCAGTGCTGTCTGGTATCTCTGATACTGTTTGGTATCTCTGGTGGTGTTCCAGTTCTCATAATTCTGTTTCTAATGTTTTGATGAAGATGCCTTGATGATTTGTTGGTGGAAGTTTTCAGGATGCACAAACTAAGGGGGAGCCTTAGTCATTTGGAAAGATTGCTTGGTTGCACAGATTCAGGGGGAGCATTAGCTTTGCTGAGTATAATGCAGTGTTGGCATTATGATGGTTCTGAAATACGTTCTCTTTCTAGAGGAGCTTCTGGTGTTGGTTATGAAAAGTCATATTTGTAGTTTGATGAAAAGGTCTTGTTGACCCATGTTGTAAAATTGTAATATTCAGTCATGTAAGGACTTGTCAATTTTGTCAGCCCACTTGGTTGGGTAGCTGAGTCAAATGTGTAAACCCACTTCGTTGGGTACTTGAGTCTCATATGTAAATCCACTTGGTTGGATATTTGTTGTAAGTATGAGTCTTTGGTGATAGAAATGTCATAGAGTCATGTACTTCATTGAAAATATGTTTGAAGTTTCAGCATGAACTCAGGGGGAGCTTGGTCACTTCAGTATATATCAGATCTGCAGAATGCTTCTTCCACATGAGGAGAACAGGGGGAGAGTATGTTGGTTTTTGATCCACCCTTTGCCCTTGATGTCAAAGGGGGAGAGTGACATGGTGTTTGAATGCAGATAATGGTGTCAAAGAATTGGGAGAGTGACATGGTGTCAATGTACTTATCTGTTGTGGTAACCAAACACCATCATGGTTGCCATCAAGTCCAAAGGGGGATATTGTTGGAAATATGATGCAGAGTGTTGTCCTTGATGGCAACCCACTAAATGAAGATGAAGACATGTGACAGTTGACATGTGTTGTCCTTGATGGCAATACACCTGATGAAGTTATTCTTGACTTGATGGACTTGGTAAACGATGTAAATCTGATGTGATATGATGTTTGGTAGCAATATGATGCTAAGTGTCTGAAGTGATATGATGTTAGTTAGCAATATGATGCTAAGTGTTGTCATTGAATGGCAACTCACTTGATGAAGAAGATGGCAACTTACTTGATGAAGTTGTGCTTGATAGAATATGTTCTTGATGAAGAAAATATGATGTATCTACAGTGTATACAGAAGACAGTGAAGAAAGGAATTCAGATTGTGCTAAATCTATGGTGAAAGAGTATGTCTCAAGGAATACGCGGATCTGTCTAAGTGAAGTCACGTATGCACGCGGAAAAGAACGTTCCAAGTCGCGTATGGGCAAAAAGCGCTCTAAAAGTGCAAAACCAGGGGTAATCACCATGGTATTGACCCATTGTATTGGGTAATGTTCCACCTAATTGACCCCGTCCAGGAATACCATCGGATGTAATGTGGTTTTGGGCTCATGGTATTGAAAAAGGGGCTCATGGTATTGAAAAGGGTAAACCTATATAAGGAGAAGAAATTCATTGTGCAAATCATGAGTGTGGGTGCAAGATGTCTGAGCTTGAATGAATACTTCTCTCTGAAGTATATCTGAATGGAAAGGGTTACACTTGAATGATAAATCTAAATGTATGATGCACCAATGATGAAGAAGGGGATCTAGATCTGAATTTCTCTTGTATTTGCTAGATCTGATTATGGAAGGCTTAGATCTGTGATGAGGCGAGCATATAGGCGAACATCTGTCTGAAGCAAAAGGGTAGATCTGAACCGAATATCTGATCTGATGAAGTATGCTGCTCTGTAATGATTGAAGATCTATACGCTACTTCGCCGCGGAGGAAGCGCGTATATACGCGGCTTCAGCGAAGAGAAAGCGCGTATGCGCAATAAAATATACACTGAGGTATACGCTGGTTTGTGTGGACTAAAGCGCGTATATACGCGACATCAGTAAAGGGAAAGCGCGTATGCAAACTAGGGTTTGCTGAAGCAAGGGGTATGAAATATCTGATCTGTTCTGCTGTGTTTCTGCTATCTGATCTGTGTTGATAAGTATCTGTTGGTGATGTATCTTTGTGCTTAAAAGTATGGAAAGGGTCCAGTTTGGAAATATGATGAAATGTGGCTTGCAAGTGTTGTTCTATTGAAGTTGTTGGATCCAGTGTGAAAATTGATGAAACGTGGTCCAAGGTGGTGCTGAAGGTTGTAGCCTTCAGTCAGGGGGTTGTAGCTCCCTTCCAGGAGAGGCTGGTAAACGAGATCGTGGGGTCGTAGCTCCCTTCCAGGAGAGGCTGGTAAACGAGTCAGGGGGTTGGAGCTCCCTTCCAGGAGAGGCTGGTAAACGAGCGCAGGTGGGTGCCTGCGTGCTGGTCAAGTCTGCGCCAGCACATATGTTGTAACATGTTTTCTCTATAATAAAAATATTGAAGGCTGAGCAACTGCAGCGGTGGTTTTCTCCCGATTTGGGTTTCCACCTAAAAATCCTGGTGTTCATGTGTGATGCTTTGTGTGATGGTTTATTATGTTCTTACTGCACCTGTTTACTGTTTATTGAGCACCTGATGAATGAATGATGGAATAATATAAGTAAAGGTTTAATGACTGATCTAGATCTCTGTGTATACAGTAGTTTCATAAAGGGGATTCACGTATATACGCTAGTTTACTAAAGGAAAGTAGCGTATGGGTTTTAAGGAATGAAAAAGTAAAAAGATTTGATTATGCAGTAAATACTGATTCTATTCCTCTCGCATTTTCCCAACAGCTTACACATAGGATAAGATTTATTATTAATAATATAGTTATGTTTCCAGCAGTGCCAACTTCATTTTCAGTGTGAGTTTGAGTGTTAATTGCGTTGGGTGTTTAACTGTTTAGGTAGTGTAGAGTTTTAGAGTAAGTTACATTGATAATAAGTGTGAGTTTATTTAATCCACAGAGTGAATCTTTGAGAGGAGAGGTTAAATTTCATTTAAAAATATTTTCCTAGTTCTCATTTCTAGTTTATGAAAATTTAAATTGAGCGGTGAGATTTATCTGTAAGCACTGAGGTTTTCATTCCAACGTTAATGTCATTTAGGACTAGCATTTCAAATTAATTTAGGAGCAGTGTGATGTGTTTTTATTTTACACAATTCAACTAAATCTCATAGGTTAATTAATTTAATTTAGCTCAAAAGTAGCATTAGATTTGATTTTACAAGCAGTGTGAATAATTTGAATTTCTATTTTAAGTACAAAAGTTGATTTCATAGCAGTAATTTGATTTTGTTTATTAGCGCAGAGAGTGTTCATACCCGGGATTTAAGTTTCTTTTAAAGTCTAATGTAGAATAGTTTGAAATGTGAATTTAATTCCATAGCTGAGGTATTAATTTAATTTGATTTGGTTTCACTTTCTTCCATTCAAAATTAGGAATTTCATGTTTCACTTTCCTTTCATTATGAATTTCATGTTTAATCTAGATTAGGAGCCTTTAAATTAAAATTTTTTTTAGATTATTTAAATCCCTTAGATGAGTGTTCTTTCCAACAAAAGAGTGGTATATCAGAGTTTCCTTCCGACAAATAAATGGTGTGTTCTTTACAGCGAGTCACCAGTGTGTTCTTTCATAGAAACAACGATTCTATACTTAGGAATTAAATTTATTTTATGCCCTAGTTCAGGTTAGATGCTTTGATCCCACATTACCCGTGCTTGCACCTCTAAGATTACGAGTATCAGATTGATAATTTAATGTTGGAAACTATAAACATATAATTTCCCCAACAGGCCCAACACCCAGCGCTTCAGCTCAACGTGCACAATTCCCCCCTCATAATAAATTTGGTCTAAGTATATTTCGGGTGTGAGATATGGAAATTTATTGGCATCTGCGAGATCACAATCCTCCATTTTCAACATCAACACTTTGGCGAACATATCTCCTTCCAGCGGTACATTTTATGGGATCAATGGCATGTTGATGTATGCCTGCACTTTGTCTAGCTCCTTCGGGACCTTCACTGACACTTTGTGCGATGCGACATAGGTTGGCAACCGCAAGATGAGGGAAACTTCCATCACATCCTCCTCTTCCATAATTGTTTCAAGCAACTCTTCCATAGGTTTCTTCTAGCGCTCAGCTGCAGTAGAGCTTGAATTAAGGGTCTTCTCTCTTGGGGATTTTCGGGACCCTGAGGTCTCTCCCTTCTTAGTCTTAGCTGGCACAGAGGTCATTGGCTATGGAGCCTGATTTTTATCTTGATTCAAAGATATTTGTTTCAGTCGGATGTATACCCCGGGAAGACTATACACCCCTCCACGCGGGGGAATTTTCGGGGGGATACCCCCTCGGCTAGGGGATCTAGGTCCCAGTGGTCCCCCAGCCGGGGTTTCGGGGGCACCGCCCCCGAAGATAAAAGGATATGTAAAATTTCCTTGTAAAAGTATTCTAATTTCTAGTCAATCTAGGTTGTTCATTAGGCGGATGATCTGACGGTAGAAGTTATGCTTAATTTATGGATTTTTTCCCTAGAAGGAAACCCCTCATTTTGTATGAGGGCATTGTATTTGCGAGTGTGTATTGTATGTGTATTCTCAGATCGAGAAACAGAAAGGGAGAATGTGAGAGAGAACAAAGGATATTACAATGGATCTGTTGTAGGTTGTGTCTCTTAATTTTTCTGGATAATAGAAAGGAAGGACTGGCTGTTCAGGGTGGACATAGCCCAAATTGGGTGAACCACGTATATTTGTGTCTCTCTGGTTTTATATGTTTTTTGTGTTTGTGTTTCTGCATATATTATGTGTTGCATTTCTCTATAATATATAATTTAACAACTGGTATTAGAGCCAAAGGTCTATTTGGCTAATAAACTCGTAGGAAGGAAGGGTTCGTAGTTCGAGTGGGAGAAATGGCAGAAGATGGTAATTTTAGGGTTGAGAAATTTAACGGCCAAAACTTCCTGCTATGGAAGATGCAGATGGAAGATTATCTATATTAGAAATATTTGTACCTACCATTGAGCGGAAAAACAAAGAAGCCGACGACTATGACAGATGCAGAATGGGAGATTCTCAATAGAAAGGCACTTGGAACAGTACGGTTGTGCCTCGCGACATCGGTAGCCTTCAATATTTTGAAGGAAACAAAAATAGAGGGTTTTATTAAGGCATTGGTGAAACTATATGAAAAACACTTGGCCTCAAATAAGGTATTTCTTATGAAACAATTATTTAATATGAAGATGTCAGAAGGTGGATTTGTTGCAGACCATTTAAATGATTTTAATACAATTACCAGCCAGTTAAGTTATGTAGGGGTAAACTTTGATGATGAAGTTAGGGATTTGTTATTTCTATGCTCATTGCTAGAAAGTTGGAATGGTTTAGTTATGGCCATTAGTAACTTTGTCTCTGGATCTAGTACTTTAAAGTTGGATGATGTTTTCGGTGCTATCCTTAGCAAGGAAATGCGATGGAAAAGATCCAGTGAGAGATCAGGTAATGCTTTGAGTGTAGAGACTAGGGGAAGAAAAATGGAAAGAGGAAAGAGATTAAAATATCATAATAAATCAAGGAAAGGCAGATCCAATTCTAGATCGGGGATAGTGTGCTGGAAATGTGGAAAGAAAGGACACCTAAAGAAAGACGGTAGATCTCATAAGGGAAAAGAAGGAGACGCACAACAAGAAAACAATCATGAAGCAAATGTGATAGGTGATGTGTTACAAGATGCTTTGATTCTTGCTTTAGAAAATGTTACTAATTCATGGGTGGTAGATTCAGGGGCCTCATTCCATGCCACACCTGATAAGAAATATTTTCATGACTATGTTCAAGGAGATTTTGGACAAGTTTGTTTGGGTGATGATAAACCTTGTAGAATTTTTGGAATGGGTAAAGTTCTTGTAAAATAGTAGAATGGAAATAAATGGTTATTAAAGGAGGTAAGGCATGTTTTAGATCTGAAGAAAAATCTAATTTCAACAGGACAATTAGGCGGTGAAGGTTGTGTGACAACTTTCATAGATAAAACTTGGAAGGACACCAAAGGGGCCTAATAGCAAAAGGAGAAAATGTTGGTACATTGTATTTATGAAATGGTATTTATAACACTGTTAATGCTTTAACTTCCAAAGGAGTAGATGCAACATTATGGCATCATAGGCTCAGACACATGAGTGAGAAGGAGATGAAGATTCTTCACTCAAGAAATTTGTTTTCGGGTTTGAAGAATATTGATTTGGATTTCTGTGAGAATCGTATTTATGGAAAACAGAAGAGAGTCAGATTTCTTAGAGTTGGGAAAGAAAAGAAGAGTGAAAAATTAGAGCTTGTGCATACAGATGGATGGGGACTTGCTCAGGTATCATCTCTCAGTGGCTCTCATTATTGTTACTAGAAAAACTTGGATTTATTGTATTTAGAATAAATATGATGTATTTGATAATTTCAATAAATGGAAAGCTTTGGTTGATATTGAGACATGAAAGAGGTTGAAGTGTCTCAAATCAGAAAATGGAGGTGAATATTGCAGCAAAGAGCTTGATAGGTAATGTTCAGAGCATGGAATTTGCAGAGAGAAGATAGTTCCAAGAACCACAAGAAAATGGTGTGTCAGAAAGGATGAACAAATCAATCATGGAGCGTGCAAGGTGCATGAGATTTCATGCAATATTGCCTTTAAAATTTTGGGCAGATGTTGTAGATATTGTTGGTTATCTAATAAATAGAGGGCCTTCAAGTTCCTTGGATGGTGGTATTCCAGAGGAGGCATGGACAGGTAAAAAGGTAAACTATTTTTTTTTAAAGCCTTTTGGTTGTGAGACCTTTGTCCATATTAATAAAGAAAATTGAACAAATCTTGAGGCAAAATCAAAGAAATGTACCTTTATTGATATGGTGTTAATGATTTAGGTTATCGCTTATATGATTATGAAAATAAAAAAATCATTAGGAGAAGAGATGTAATATTCAATGAAAAGGTCTTGTATAAGAATCAATTGCAGGAAAAGAAAGAGGAAAAATAAAACAAAGAATACATAGTTCTCGATGAGATCACAGAAAAAGTAAAGGTGCCTAAAAATAATAGTAATCAACAACCACCACAACAACAACAGACACCTCAAACACCTGAAAATGGTGTTAGAAGATCTAACAGGATAATTAGACCCCCCGAATGATACTCTCCTTCATTATGTTATATATTGTTGATTGATTCTTGTGAACCCAAATGTTATGAAGAAGCAATGTAGGTTGAAACCAAGAAGAAGTGGGAGCTAGCCATGAAAGAAGAGATGGACGCCTTAATACATAACCAGACTTGGGACTTAGTCAGGATTACTACAGGTAAAAAAACATTGCAAAATAAATGGGTTTATAGGCTGAAGGAAGAAGATGGAGGAAATAGAGGTACAAAGCTAGACTTGTGGTGAAGGGGTTTTCATAGAAGAAAGGTATTGATTTTGATGAAATATTTTCTCCTGTTGTTAAGTTGACTTCAATCAGAACTATTTTGAGTCTTGTAGTAGTGGAAGATTTGAATCTTGAACAGTTAGATGCAAAGACAACATTTCTTCATGGATATTTGGAGGAAGAGATCTATATGCAACAACCAGAAGGATATGGGGTCAAAGGGAAGGAAAAATTAGTGTGCGGGTTAAATAAGAGTTTGTATGGCTTAAAACAGGCTCCAAGGCAGTGGTATCTAAAATTTGACAGGTTTATGTCTGAACAAGGTTATATTAGATGTCACTCTGATCATTTTGTTTATCTGAAAAAGAAAAATGATGGCAGCTATATTATGTTGTTATTATATGTAGATGACATGCTTGTTGCCGGGTCTAACATGTAGGAAATAAATGTGCTCAAAAGAAAATTGGCAATTTCATTTTCAATGAAGGATTTGGGACCTGTAAAACAAATCCTTAGTATGAGAATAACTAGAGACAGGAAAAATCGCAAATTAACATTGTCTCAGAATGAGTACATACAAAAGGTGTTGCAAAGATTTAATACGCAGAATGAAAAACCAGTTAGTACACCTTTTTCTATCCATTTAAAAATTAGTAAGGAGATGTGCCCCAAGACCCAAGAAGAAATGGATTATATATCTAAAGTTCCATATGGATCAACAGTTGGAAGTTTAATGTATGCAATGGTCTGCACAAGGCCTGATATTGCACATGCAGTGGGAGTTGTAAGTAGGTACATGAAAAATCCAGGAAAAGAACATTGGATGGTAGTGAAATGGATTCTCAGATATTTGAGAGGTACCACAAATCAAGAATTATGCTTTGGTGGTTCAAACATTGCTCTACAGGGGTATGTTGATGCAGATATGGCAGGTGATAGAGATAACAGGAGGAGCACTATAGGGTATGTATTTACTGGAGGTGGAACAACTGTAAGTTGTGTTTCAAATATCCAAAGTGTTGTTGCAATTTCAACAACAAAAGCAGAGTATGTTGCTGCTACAGAGGCTAGTAAATAAATGATTTGGTTACAAAGGTTTATGGGTGAATTGGGTAAGAAGCATGATATGGGCATGTTATACAGTGATAGCCAAAGTTCCATTCATATTTCAAAGAACTTAGCATTTCATTGCAGGACTAAACACATACATCTCAAGTACCATTTCATACGGTCAGTGTTGGAAGATGGACATTTGAAGCTGGAAAAGATACACACTAGCCATAATCATGTAGATCTTCTAACAAAAGTTGTAACTCAGGAGAAACTGAGATTATGCTTAGCTTCAATTGGTCTTCAAGTATGATGATGAAGATGAGAAAAAACTAGGTCCAAACTGGAGTCATTGTCCAACAAATGAAGCAGCAGTGGAGTTGCTACAATTAGTCTCCAAGTGAGAGATTGTTGGGTGTGGAGCCTGATTTTCATCTCGATTCAGAGATCTTTGTTTCAGCCGGATGTATACCCCAGGAATATTTTACACCCTTCCACCTGGGGGGGGACTTGTCCCCCCCACGGGGTCCGGTGGTTTCTGGGGCAGCGCCCCCGAGCTAGAAACATATGTAAAACTGACTTGTAAAAGTATTGTAATTTATTGTCAATCTAGGTCGTTCATTAGGTGGATGATATGCCAATAGAAGTTATGTTTAATTTAGGGATTTTTTCCCTAGAAAGAAACCCCTCGTTTTGTATGAGGGCATTGTAATTTTGGTTGTGTATTATATGTGTATTCTCAGAGAGAGAAATAGAAAGGGAGACTAGGAGAGAGAAAAAAGGATATTACAATGGATTTGCTATAGGTTGTGTATCTTCATTTTGTTGGATAATAGAAAGGAAGGACTGGCTATTCGGTGTGGACGCAGCCCAAATTGGGTGAACCACGTATATTTGTGTCTCTCTGGTTTTATATGTTTTCTGTGTTTGTGTTTCCGCATATATTATGTGTTGCATTGCTCTCTAATATATAATTTTATAACAGGGGTCTCAACGACCTGCGCAGTGGGATCCTCTCTTGGTCAGGTGGTAGTCATACTTAATAGAATTACGTAGCCTAACCCTCTACGATGTAACTCCTCCTCAAACACCGGATCAAGTCCAAACATAGACAACAAGTACAGGCTAGAAATAAAATATCTCAATGCACAAAAATCACACAGAAGGCAAAGGGAACTAATGCGACCCCTTTAGTCATATTTATAGCTTAGGCACACCTCAAATGGTCCCTTGTGCATTAATGTAGCTCCATAAATCGTTAAAAAACTCCAAATATGGCATAATATCCTCATTAAATGCAACTTAGATGCTCATCCAAATGGTAATAATAATGTATTGTCCATATTTACTATTCCAGTGGCTAATTTCTGGAACTTTTGCAAGCCAATCAACCTTCGCGCACAGCTATCACGCGCGCGTCACACCTGTCTGCGCATCCTTCATCCCGTGCGCATGAATCACACCTGTCTGTGCATCTTCCATATTGTCTGCGTAGATCCAATTATCTGTCCATATAGTCATTTGGTGCGCAGGGAGGGGTTCATCCCTGTATGGCTTCAATCAGATTTCGTTGACATACCCATGAATATTTTCTCCACTCAATGTGGCCAAGCAAAACGTACCTCCGTTAGTGATCTCCTTAAAAATATATGGTCCCAGCCAATGCATCTTGAACTTCCCTGGGTGGCATGAAAACTTGCTGTCATACAACAAGACCAAATATTCTTCCTTAAAGACCTTATGTCTGATATCCTATCATGCCATGCCTTTTCACGTGCCTTCTGCACTTGCTGATGGAAATTTTCAATAAAGCGATCTTCTTCTAGCGCGACCAACTGCGACAATTGTTCCTCCATAATATCATATTTTCCATATTTGTGAATGCTGCAATGCACAGACTGGGAACAATGTACTCCATTCGTAGCACAACTTCTTGCCCATATACCATCCTGAACGATGTATTTCCTGCCAGCTTCTAGCAGGTATTTCTATATGCCCAAATAAATGAAGGTATGCGCACATCCCAATCATTCCTATTATCATTGAAAATATTAGTGAGCACATTATCCAATATCTTATTGAAGGATTCCAACACACCATTCACCTGTGGGTGATAGGGAGTGCTCTTCTGGTGATGAATCTAGAATTATTCTGTCAGTGCTTCAATATTTTCATTCAAGAAGTGCGTACCTCGATCACTCATCAAAATATTAGGGCATCCAAATTTATTCAATATTTTCTCAAAGATGAAGTGCACAGCTATGTCCGCACTATAATTCTTCACTGGCTTAGATTCGGCCCAGTAGGTTACATAGTATGTCACAGTGATTGTGTAGCGTGCACATGTCTTATTTCTTAGAGGGTCAATATGCCCGACAAAATCTATGGCCCATTTTTTGAACACTTGAAATTCCATCTATGGATGCAAAGGCATCTCATCTTTGCGTGATGGATTCCTTGTCCTTTGGCATACATTGCATGCGCAACAGTGTGCATATGCGTAACTGTGCAGTGTGGGCCACCATAAACCAGCTCGCAAAATCTTCTACGTGGTTTCTTTCCTTGAATAGTGACCTCCGACAACCCCTCCATGCACTTCAGCTAAGATGTTCATCTCTCAAATTCCAAGACATATCTTCACAAGACCTCATCTACACCCATCTTGTACAACTGAACAAAAATGACAAAAAAGTCAGTTGTGCGCACCACAATCTCTTTCTTTTGCTGCAATGTATACTCCTCGGGCGAATGTCCAGTAGTAAATAAATGAATGATATCAGGTAAATGATCATCAACCACCTTTATAGAAAATAACATCACATTTGGTAAACCATATTCCAAAGTAGTTGGCTCTTCTCAATTCTCAATGCGTGACAGAAGGCATGGCCCCAAAATTGAATATCCCAGGCTTCACAATAAATTCAAAATCATATTATTGGAAAAACAACAACCACCTGCAAATCTTCCCCCCAACAAAGGCTTATTGACCAGATACTTCAAAGCAGAGTGGTCAGTAAACATCTTGAAGTGTCCTCCTAATAGATAGTGGTGGAATTTTTGCAGCGCATACACCATCACCAATCCTTCTCTCTCTGTGGTTGAATAATTACGCTCTATGCTTGAGATATTCTGACTTGCATAGGAAACAGGGTGGTCTATTTCCCCCACTCTTGGATACGCTAAAATAGATCTGAGTGTGATGCAAGAGGCATCAACATGTACATGAAACACCTTTGACCAATCTGTAAAGACCAATATGGGCGTACTGACCATATTTTCATTCAAAAATTCACAAATCTTCCGACATTCTTCATCCCAATAGAATGTCGCATCCTTCTTGAGAAATTTTTCCGTGGGCGTAGTGATTAGCGCATTGAGAATTACTTGGATTTTCTTCATTTTCTTAAATTGTCATATTTCTACAATTGACAATATCCCTCATCTGTGCATCCAATGCTAGCGAAGCACGCTATACCTCTTTATTTTTCGTATCAAATATGACTTCTTGAATATCATGCAGTTATTTACCCAAGATGAAAAACCCAGTTTTGAAGCTAAAGGTTAAAATGAATTTTTTTTCTTCAGATTAGACCATTCCTCAGTTCCTCACTGCAGCTCTGTTTCCAGGTACCAATAAGTAGGCACCTTCCCTAATGTGTGAATGAACATGTGTACCCATTATGGTCTCGGATCTGCACCCCCCACTTCAGTCCATTTCGCTAGATGTCTGCGCGGATCACCATTTCCGGAATAAAATTCTTCCATTTTGGTATTCAGACACTCAAAGCGCAATCTCATAATTCATGTGCATTCTTCCCAGTTGCCCATGTTACCTTTGTGAGTCTCCCACCATCGTGCTGAAGTAGCCCGCAACACTATATCCAATGCATGGAATATTTTTCCTTTCGGAATAGTTCTTTAAATTTCTCCTAATAACATGTTCACATTAGTTAACACATCATAATATGGCAATTCACATACCTCTAATGATATACAATGAAGGGATCTGGTCACTCGATTGCAGTGCAAAATAGATACTTCATGTAGCCAATTATACCAGTTCTCTAGTTCTTAATCTGAATCTGAGAAGCATGAACTATATTGTTCCCAGTTAAGTCTTCCATCATCTTTTCGATTGATCCAATCATCATCTCACACTATTAGCTTATAGATATGGTCAACATCATCATCCAGGCACACTGTTTCTGCATATCTTTCACCCTCTGCAGGATCTAGAGGAACTACAACTCTGGTCCCATATTTGTTCTCAAATAACATACTTCTCCTTTTTATATTTATGATTCCATCCATATCAATAGCCCAATATAATCCCAAGAACGTAGGATAAGGATCAGTATCATCCACAATTTGTATGACTTCAAAATCGGCAATCACCTTAACTCATTCAATGTCTACGACCACCTGTGACAGTATTCCTAATGGAATGATTTTTTGTTGGTTCACCAAGCGCAACTGAATAATAGACCATTCCATCTTAGGCTCTCCCATGCACTACCAAGTTTTCTTAGGTAATACATTTGCATCAGATCATAGATCCAAAATGACTTGATCCATCTCATAGGCACCGATCTAGGTAGTCAAGCGCATCTCTCGTCCAGTTATTTTTTTGTTATTTTTTCTTATAGATCTTGTTGACAACTTTTTGTCCCATCCAAGGTTGTTCCTTTTCTACACAGTTATCTATAAATTCTTGAATATTCTCCACCGCCTTCTTGTTACACATTAGTTTAATGCAATCTTGTAAAAATGGCTTCATTTCTTCATATACTCTGCCCCCTTCCATAGGTCTACCGGATGTTGATGCGCTTGCTTCTGAAAACTCTTTCTTTGCTTCTGCAAAAGTGTCTTTTTCACATTGTAAATAAAATCCACCCTTTTTCTCAGGTGCCTTTCAAATCCAAAGATCAACATTCGACTTCTTCCCCTTATCTTCAATAGTGGATGCATCTCTCTTAGTACCCCCCACCTTTCTAGGAGGAGTTTTAGCTGCAGTAGGTCATCTGAAATTTTAGTGTGTTCAACCATTTTTTAGATCTGATCCATTACCTTCAGATCCACTTCAAATTGGTTATTAATCCATCCAAAACACCACCTTTTAGTTTTGTTTGGGTCTTCCTTTAGGGTCCCCTCCACTTCCCTCCAGGTTTTAGCCTTTCGCCACTTCATTTACAACAATTTTCCCTCTGATTGTTTGCTATTTTTCTACACCTATTTCTAGCAGATCTGACCTTTAGATCATTTCCCCTTCCGAATTTAGATCTATTGGCTATTTTGGTGTATGTTGACTAGATTTTTTCCCACCCATAGACTTGTTGTTGAGAGGCTCGCCTCCTTGGGTTTAGATTAATGCATAATTAGTTATCTATTTTCTCTTATTTCAGTTTCCTATGCTGTTATCTGCAGGTTTATTTACAATTATACAACACACTTTTCTTTTTCTCTACAAACATCTAGGTTTAAAAATTAAAATTTACCCACTTAACACACACACCCTAAGTGAAGAAGAGCCTGGTTAACACCACCAGGCAGAGACTATAACATTGTAATCATTTGATCCTGCACCTCTCTACCTTTTTTTCACACAACTCCGCCATTATTATCTGAATATTTTGCGTTGGAGTATGCGTCTTCTTCTCCTACATATTAGAAATTAAAACAGGACAATCTTCAATTACATGATCAAACTGCCTATAGTACCTGCATGATTTTCGCATAGGATTTGGACAGTCACATGCATAATACCTAGCATCTCCACAATTATAGAATATAACATGTCCCCTTCCTCAATCAGTTGATCCTCCTCCTGTTTCTCTTCCCCTAGTCTAGAATCCACTGCGCCTAGATGAGGAGGCTGGTGGGGTAGGTTCGGCCTGCATTCTATAAAACTCAACTTTGTCAATCATCAAATCAAAAATTCGACAATGTTCTTCATCATGTCCCAGTGATGAGCATAATCTACAAAAACACTGCTTTAGCTTAGGCATATATTTTCCAATCCTAGGACATAAATACGTTACATGCAGAACCATAGACTGACAGATCGCGCACCATACTAGAGGTGTCCCACTTGGTCCAACCATGCTCTTCAGCGAGCTTGGCCCTCCATCCCGCAGATAATCATTAAACACAGGGCATTGATCCTTATGATGTCATATAGCTTTACATCGTATCCACCATACCTCTGTGCACAACTCCTTTCCCTTGTCCTTGTGCAAATTCTGAATCTCCAAATGCATTGCTTCTGACTGAATCTAAATCTGCTGAGTTCCAATTACAGCGGGCACCAGAGCAGGTTATAGTTTCATTTCAATTTCTACATCCTCTTCCTGTGTGGAAATATTTTGTTGACTCAAAGGTTTGCGCAGATGCAGGAGCAACATATCAATAAACCATTCTTTGTCTTGGGTATCATCGATAGTGAATCCACCATCTATGATAGTACACTTCAACCTATGATCTACCTCCCATACAGATTCATTTATGACCTGGTGAATCTCTTTCAACTCATAATCAGTTACACATTACGCGTATGACTTTGGATTTTTGAAATGTTCTCTTAGGGAATCCTTCACTTCATCCATAATTTCATTAGGGTTCAATGCAACATACCTTATATACTAGTCGAGTACGTGATCTTGAAAAGAAGTAGCCAACTGCGCTTTCTTTACATCATCATTATTGACTTGCTGTTCTCTCTATACAACATCAACGTCAAACCAAAATTGTTTAGTATATTCATTTCCAATACCTATGAAAGTATGAAATTTCATAGATGTGACCATATCTATGCCTGGGGGATGTGGAGGTGGAGGTGGAGTGGATGACGTGAGATGAGTGTGGAAGTGGAGTGGATGGGATCTGAACTATGGTCAACACTCCCTGATTATTCTGATCTTGTGAGACTTCTTCTTCTTCACAGTGTGCATATTTGCTAGAGATACTAGTCTGTGGTTCATCCTCACTATCAGATTTACCCTTGAGAGGACTATAAATAAACCCTTCTTCAATAATTGTGTGGTAAATTCTTCCACTGCACGTAGTCATGCCTCTTCGGGACATTCACGCAATATGCTCACACAGAGAACCATGTTCACACAATAGCATATTAATCCACAACTTCAAAGAGTGCAAGAACTTACCTTTGGGACCCTTGAAGAATATTCTTTCCACTTCAGAATAAGACAAACTGATCAATGGAACACTTAGTTACAAATCCTCCCAAAACATGATCGATCCAATGATCTATCGCACGGGTAATCGTATTGCTGGTCTTTTCTAACCGTTGTACCAATTATGGAGTCCACTGAGTGACTGTGTCATCCTTCGCACAGGTATTAAATTTATTCAATCGAGAAAACCACTCCTGCAGCTCAGTTGCAAAGGACACAAAGAATATCTCGTGAAAATCTATATAAATTTACCTTTGAACCCAATCTTTAGCAGATAGTTTAGAACTTCTATTCTCTTGGATCAAAAATTCAAGGATCTTTATATCCAGCCAATCTTGCAATTCATTCTGTGTAGGATGCCAATACATCAATTCTCCCTCAAAATGATCCCGGTCCCGGCAACATAACCATTTTTTGGCTTGAGGGGTCCTGAACCAGGTTCGGATTTATTGCGCAACCAACAAACCCTCTAACTACTGTCCCTATTGGAATTGACCTGCTTGCAGAAATTAAAGTCTCACCTGAAGTAGTGTGGGGGGTGATGGAACTAGGTTTCTGTACCCTAAGGAATAATTTTATGTGGTGGCCCTAAACATACTTATAACCAGCTTTATAATAGATAACAGGCAAGTGCGCGCATAAAAAGATCAATAAAATATCATATCAACTTGTCACAGATTATCCTAGTATGAAGTATATATACATTCACAAGAAATAATAGATACACTTAAGCAGATCTATTCATCAACAATGTAATTCTTTCATAATAAATTTCATTCATTTGCGTAGATGAAATTGGTCATAAACAGAAGTAAAAGTGTAATCACAGAACCAATTATGATCTCAAAACATCAAACAAAACGAACTCGCAGTAACTAGTTAAATAATGCATCAAGCACATAACACATTTGATTTCGCCAAACAGTCTGTTATATTAATATATACAACAGTTCCAGTACATTCAAACTTCCCTTACAATTCACCCTTTCGCGCACACAGCCAGTGGAGTCCACACACAACAAACAAAGTCCGCACATAGCGAGGACTAGGTCTCTGTGCACACATCTAGCAGGAGACTTTCTACCCAAAAAACCAGACTTAAACTGAAATCCTTACAAAAATTTCATCAACATAAGCATGATATTACTCCCTTTTAATTGGCTCAATCTATCTATATTTATATCAACTTAGCATGCAGATACTATGGTCTCAAACCATGATTTGAGGCCCATAGTTTCCCCTTAAAAAACATTTACATAAAATAGGGATTTTGACCCACCCCAAAGTCCCTTTGACTCTTCCGTGTAGCGTGCATAATAAAAATATATACAAAACATTTACCAAAATTTACCCCAGGGGACCCCTCTCCAACATCTATACATACCCTCCATTTATCGTTCTTTTTTGGAACAATAACCAACGATGAAACCCATTTTCTGTCATATGTAGGGTAGATGAAATATACATCTAATAATTTTTGGAGTTCCTTTTTTACTATTTCTTTCAATGCAGGGTTCATTCTTCTTTGTAGTTTTCTAATAGGTTTAACACTTTCTTGAATGTAGATGTGATGTGGCCATGTATCAGGATGTATTCCTAGCATATCAGTGCAATCCCGATCAAAGGCTTTGGAATATTTATGAAATACTGTAATTAATTGATGCAGTTGGAAATTTTCTAATTCAAAGTTTATATTCAAAGTTTTTCCAAGAGAAGTTTCAATGAATTTATTGCAGGAATTTGATATTGAATGTATATGAAAGACTGATAAATAAGTAGATTTTAAGCCAACGTCATTGCATTTTATTGAAAATGTTTCCCTAAAAGATAATTTGAAAGAAAAATGTTGAGTACTTAATAATGCTTGTTCAAAAATTACAGTAAAAGTTTTAGATTGCTCAAAAATTGGGGGAATTACATACTGTTTAGAAATTGCAGGAATTACATACTGATTAGAAATTACAGGAATTGCAGAATTTTTAGATTTTGCAAAATTGTGTTGTAGCTGATGTTCCATATGACTAACCCTTAAAATGTTGTATAAAACCAGGATGATAAATTAAATGATTGATTTTATGTTCATCAAAATTTTTCTTGAGATCAAATACTTCTTCAATAGTTAATAAAAGTTGAATTATTTCATCATTTATTTAATTTTCATCAAACCACTGAAATTTCTTTAATTGACCTTTTGTTTTAGCAGTGGGATATAAAGAAATGTTTTTTTATTTTGTCACCATTTGTTATTGTCATGTTTCTGGAACAACAATTAATGTATGCATCAACGGTTTCCAACCATGCTCATCCCAGGATTAAAGGATGTCCTCCTAGTGTAGATTTGGGTTAAAGGATCATAAAGTCTACTAGATATGCCCAAGAGTCAATAGAAATAATAATGTCTTCTACAATTCTCTTAGTTTTATTTTTTTGTCTATCGACTAGTTCCAAGATTTTTGGAGTTGGTCTAATGCTATCTATTTCTTGGCTTTCCAAGGTTTCTTTTGTCATCACGTTTATGGTGTACTTGAAGTCAATAAGTGTATTAGGAATAGAAAAATTGTTGATTTCTATTTTTATAATAGGTATGCCCAGGTCAACATATTTTTCTGCAATTATTTTAGTAGCCATTAGGCTAACCAATCTACCTATAACATGTATTGTTGATTGATATTATTTTCTCTTTCCATTTCTCTTAGAACACAATTCCCTTATTGTTTTTCTCTAAATTTTTATATATTTCATTGATCTAAGTAAGGTAATTTTTATAGATGTACTCTTCAATTCATCAATAATATCAAATTTAGGAATGGTTTTTGGTCTATCTTGTTTTTTAGTAACCAATCTCTCAGGAAAAGGAGTTGTCCTAGAAGTTTGAGGTTGTCCTTGTAAAGGGACAAATTATTTCATTCTTGTTTTTTTTTTCTTGTAAAGGGGCTGTTTTTGGTTTTTCTTTTTTATCTATAGTTTCTTCAGTTTTTTCTTCAATTATTACTGTATTTTTTGGGTTCATAACTCTATCAGATCACAAATAAATCTCTTATAACTCTACAAGACTATCTATTACTTTTACAGAAAAGTCTTGTAATTTTACTGGATTTACTGTAACTGTACAAAAAATTACTGTAATTTTATTGGAGCTATGAGATATGTAGGAAATGATTCAAATTCTGCATTATAAACATGTTTTTCCATTTTATTATTCAGGGTTGCAACTGGTTGAGAAGGAATTTGAGTAGGTCGTGGAGGTGGTTGATTGGATGGAAGTTGTAATTGTTGAGGTTGAGTTAATTGTGCTTGTTGAGGAGGATGTGGTTGTTGAGAAAGGGGTGGCTATGGTTGTTGCATTTGTGGGTATCGTTGATATGGATGTTGTTGATATTTGGGATAAGGTTGTTGATACGATTGTTGTTGGTATGGGGCTTGAAACTGTGGAGGATAAGGATGGGAATATACATTTCCATGTAAATCCTCTCCAATCATATTGGTAGGGATGCTTTTTCACTTGTTGTGGAGGCCATGCCTGCTATGGAATTGGATGTTTAAATTTGAAACAAGAAACAATGAAGTTGTAATCTAGAAATGAAATGCAGAAAAATGGCACCCAAAAATGGCTACCATATGAGGCTTTTGATTTAATTTTCCCTTAATTAAATAAAAATAAAAATTGTAATTTCATCTCATGACAACTTGTATTAGTTAAATGAGTCAGGATGAATTAGTTAGATTAGGAAATTCAAGCTAGAGGTCTAAAAGGATGCATGCAAATGGATATAATGCTTTTTAGGATCCCTGGTTGAGTTATTTGTGAGTTGTAATTACTTAACTCAATTAATTGAGCTAAAAATTAGTTTAACTAGTTCTAACTGAGAGATGAGCCAGTGAGAGGTCCAGTGAATTAAATTAGATTTAATTCACATGCAGTGATCAATTAGTTAATTGATAACTCGCTATAAATAGTTGTTGCATGTCAGTTCTAAGGAAGGCCCAGTTGAGTTTGAGGTTAAAGTGAAGATAAATATCATTTGTACTATTAGAAAATTGTACATGTCATGCATTAGGTCAATGGGAAGGCCTTGAAGGATTACACAATAATTATTGGGTATTTTCCTAATTAATAGGGGCTCAATTAGCCCAAGAATACATAAGCAAGGTAGGCTAGTCATAGGTAAGAAAAATTTTAAATACTTGACCGATTATGCTAAATTGAAAGCCAGTTTCGAGAAGGATCGGAGTGAGACAGTTAGCAGAGTGCATGAATTTTCTCTAGTGTGAGAAAGCATTGTATTGTTTCATGATATTGGCCATATGAAATATAGAGGTAGAGGGGTTTTGAGCAGTTTATTTCCCCATATACATATTGTGTTGTGTGTTTGATAATTTCTTTCTCTCGCTTATATGTGATTGTGCGATCACGTTTTATTTCTGCAAATTATAGGAATGATTTAGTATCTTGTTTTAGTACATTACAAAATCAGATTGAATCCCATTGGTAGATTTATACATGGTATCAGAGTGCCAAGTGTTTTAACTCCTAGAGACAACCTTGAGTTGCAAAATACCAGTGCCCAGGACTTCTTAAAATAAGAGATTAAACGTTAACAATTGTATGAATACCTCTGATATATATATGGGCCAAGAGAACAATGGTATTGGTAGTTCAAGAATGGAGAAGACCATTTGAGCCTGCTTCATGTGAATTCCCCAAACGGTGAGAGGGATTAGGAGGCTATGAGGTTGATGGATTTTAGGTTGGGCAAGTATAAAACAATGAGAAAAAGCTTTAAAATGTTCTGAGGCCTTGAGGAAGAATGGAGAAGGAACCCACAAGAGACAAGCTTAAGGGATTTAAGAATCTATCCCTCCGTGGCCTCAGAGGAAGTGGATATGAATAAGATATGGGCAACAACAAAGGTTCGTGGAGTGCAAACTAAGGGAGTGTAGAAAGCTCAATACATGAGTGTTAACACCTAAGCATTATGCAAACACGGATTCATGAATAAAATTGCAGACTACCAGCAGCTACATTATACAGACCATCAAAGCAGCATACCATGACAGATGATTATACATAAAAAGGTGATTACTGAAGGAAACAGATACATACTACTCATTGCTCCATCTGGAATCCAAATAATAGCTTTGTATCATATTAAGTTTAAACAACTCTCCCAAATATGTGTCTTAGAGCACGAGGAGCACAATCATACAAAACTACAATAGGTTTCTTCAAAATTTGAACCCTTATTTAATATCGGAACTAGCTACATATAGAGTTCCTCTTGAGGCTCTACCATCCTGATTATTTATGATTGGCCCATACCTATGAAATCAAAATATCCTACCTAACTTGTAGAGCGTACATCGAGCAATTACTTATGTACTGAGAAAATTGAAATAGGAATGGGGTGACATTGATATTTCACCAGCAAAATCATCAAAATTAAACTGAAAACAGAAAGGACATGGTTGCCCATTGAGGCCAATAATGGGAGCCTTCAAGACGGTATGGTGAGGAGCGGTCGTAGGTGGATAGACTGACTGTCATTTTACGATTCCATCTATTACTTACAAAGCTCCACTCCCCCAGTCTGGTGATTTCCACTTAATTCATTATGAAGAGGCTTGTAGTACCACACGCACTTAGTTATTTAGCTGAGATTTGCTGAGCAGACCAAATAAACCACAACTCCATGTTCCACCTCAAAAGCCCATGCGATGTTTTTGAATTTCAAAAAGGGAATTGAATTTTGGAGGGGATTTCAAGTGGTAAGCGCTATCAGAGAGGGGGGTGAAAAATGACGAGAGGAAGACACATGGAGGATTGGGTGATAATGGATACCGCCCATTTCAAACCCCCCCCCCCCCCATGGTTAGAGTTTGAAAGCTGCAGGGAGTGTGAAAAGAAACGAGGACCGTCAAATGAGGAGGGGGTGATTGTAGATGGAGGAAAGGTGGAGGGCGATGAGGAGAAGGAAATGGCATGGGAGGTAAGGTGGGACTAGATTATAACCTTTTTAAACAAAACATCGTAAAAAACCCATATATCCAGGCTTGAAAATATGTGGACTTCAGTATAGGAAGCAACATCGCATCTGCACACTTCGCATGTTTTACATTTTACATTATAAGAAATGGAATCGACAATGCGATGTGAATTATGGAGGCGACATGGTGGGAGGATTATGGCGTGGAGCAATGGAATGGGAACGATAGCGAAGGAATGGCATATTCGCGGTGAGTGGAGTATTATGGTGGGGCCAAACTGCGTCAGAATCGAAACTCTTTACCATGAAACAGTAAAGGTAAACTCTAAAATGAGCGAACTGCGAAGCGCGGGGAGGAAGGAGGTGACATAGAGGGAAGGTGGGACCCGACCGTATCACAATGTAAACAAAATAGGTTGTGGGAATTTCAAATGGTAAGTTAAAAACTTTGCGATGCGATATCACACATCAACGATCGCAAGTTTCAACGTTTGGAAGAATGGAATAAGTTGTAATTTTGCAAAATGTGATGGAAAGTGGGGGGAAGGGTGACGTGTCAGGGAGAATGTCCCCACTTTAATCAAAATTAGGGAATGGGGAAAAGCGGAGATGAAACAATGATATAGCCGTGAAAAAGGAAAAGTATAAAGATAAAAAGGAACGACGGAGAAAGGTATATTTGAAGGCAGAAACAAGATTTTTCATGCATTTTTGATAATGCGGTAAGGTATGGTGGGTCCCTTTTCATCGCATCGACGAAAAAACAAGGTTTGGTGTAAGTCTTAAGAGGTAAGG